>PVKB01000647.1:0-190515 GCA_004027205.1 Ctenodactylus gundi | reverse complement strand
CGAGATTTGTGTGTTCTTTTCTTTAAAAAATTTAGTACCTATATCACCTTTGAAAATGTTCATGCTTTTCCTCCAGAGAGAGTCCTCTCCATTTCTTCACTTTCTCTGTCTTCAGGGTGAACTTCACTTGGGTCACCCAGCTTACCTTGAAGCTGGGGTACCACCTCCTCCCGGAGATTAGCATGTCACTCTATTTTGCTTTTGTGACAGTTTCTTTCTACACATCAATTCCACGACAGCATCTCCACTAACATTTCCCAAACAAAGTGTATCACCTTTATTCTAGGGTTGCTGTGGTCTTTATTTCTGTTCATAGCATAAAATATTTCCCTCTCTTATGTATTTTCTTCACTGAATGTCAATCAAGCTAACTCTACCTGGATAAAATAATTTACATTGATTAGTTTTTTATTTTTATTCCAATTACTGTCTCTGAGCTCTATCTCTTAAACAGTTACAAAGAATGGTTCCAGTGCATTCCTGCATTACTAGACTTTCTCACTCCCCTCCCTCATTAATCATTCATGAAAATGCCTGATTAATATTCTGAAACAAATCACTGATCATATCACTTTCCTGCTTAAATATTCAATGCAACTATTCTATGAAGTTTAAAATGACTAACCATTCCCACATGCTCATTATCTGTGTAGAAAACTAAAGCGGAATTAGGTGCAATCCTGGTATTTTGTTCCAATATCACTTGTGGAATTCACCCTCTTATTTCTGTATAGTTGAGATACTCTACCTCTAATCCTATTCCCTGCCACTGCACAGAACCTTGATACAGCAGGGAAATTGTTAATTTTTACATGAAAATAGATTTTCCATCTTCGACTGCTTCAGTGTGTTTAGGATAATCTGGCTCCTACATACAAAAAAACTGATACTTCAACATTTAAGCAGGCTTGGAAGTTCCTCTTTGAGGATGGTTTTTCAAGACAAGTCTGGGTTGGAAAAATAGGTCTGAATCAATATAAGAAATTATCCTCAGCTGGCCTATCAAAAATCACCCAGGGTGTCTTACCAGGATTGCTATTTTAGTCAGACATAGAGAAATATTCTGGGCTCCTGTGTGCCTCCCCAGGAAATACCGTTTTGGTGGAACTTATCAACCCTGATGGAATATTTCCACACTGTCAGCAATGAGTAGTGAAAAAATAAAAATAAAAAATTGTACAGCTACATACCTCCTGAGGCCTTGTGTGTATACTGAAGCCTGCAAGTACTCTATTTGGCTGTTGATTATATCAATGGTACAAAATTGATTAGTAGTTGCAGGAAGAAATGCATTCCTAAAACCAGAGGAAAGGGTGGTGGAGAGTGTGGTTGGGGAAATGAAGAGAGAAAACGTCCTGTGATCTTTAGTTTTATGTAGGTAATTAAGACTCCCTTGAATCTGGGTACATTGCCAAGGGTCCTTTGATCTCTTCACCCTGCCAACTAAAATATTCTGCAATTTCCCTAAGTTGTCAACACGAGACAGGGGATGTCCTGGTGCTTGGGCACAGTAAGCAGGGCCTGGCACAGGAAAGTAGGACACGTGCCAGATATATACACAGCGATGCTCATGAGGCTGCAGAAGAGGATGTTGGAGAGGGGGGAATGAGAGCAGGTCAGAGGCTCCGAGAGCTTCCCTTTCTGTACGTGGGCACACGCGCATGTTTGTGTAGCCAGCGTCACTCTGGACCAAGAGTGACTCAACTCCAGCAGGACCGGATGTGGTGTCGTCCTCACTTCAGTTAAGGAGAACGCACTGCTCTGTCTTGATGAGTGCCGCTAGTGAGTCGATGCAGAGTTTGCTGCAGTCAGGTTGGGAGCCACGTGACGAACACTAAAATATACACATGGCAGCAAGGGAGAGAAAAATACGATTATTTTTTGAAACAAAACTGAGCAAAAATAATATTTAAATTTTCTTCTTGCTGGAACCAAGACCATGTTACAAAGCTTGCTCTGAAAGTTTTTCCCAAATCCTTGTATATCCACACAGATAAAAAATTACATATAACCAAAATAGGCTGTCCCACACTGAGTTATATTAATGTCAGTGCTTACTGAGGGAGTAGGGTGTTACACAACTTGTGAAGTCTATTGCAAGCTGAAAATGACGTGGAGCTTCTTCTAAAAGCAGGAAAAAGCTTTCGTTAAAAGAGTGAAAATATAAAATGTTTTTTGTTTCTTTTGTAGTCTTGCTTCTGGTCTTCCTTCCTATTATTAAGTGTCCTCCTAAGTAAAGAAGTTCTAAAATTTTTATGGTGTATCTTGCCGGTTAACTCTATATTGTATAGTTCTGGTTTCAGAAGCAAATATAGTGGTCCTTACCTGTATGCAGAAGCAAAGAATCGCACAACTCCTCCTTTGCCGTTCAGTTGTGCACGTGCATTTCTTTCTTCTCAGAACAGGTGAGACAAACCCGACTCGGTACACACACAGGTCTGCTAATGCTCTCTACCTTCTGTTTACTGCAGAGGAAGAAGGTGCGGCTAGGTTGGAAGCCGTGGGGCTGCTCTAACTGCCGCTTTCCCTCCCGTCATCATCCTTACCGTAAGTGGACACGGGATAAGCACAGGGCAGGGCGGATGCTCTGCACCACACCAGCGGGCTCTCTCACGCCACAGCCATGGTGTTATAAACAAAGACAAGATTTAAAGACATAAAATCATAGCACGGGTATCCCACGGGGTGATGAGAATGCAGTATACAGTAGTGAAGAACTGGAAACGGGCTGCGGCCGTGGAATTTCTGGACACTTCCTCAGCTTCTTTTTTCTTTGTACAAACTTTCTCCACTCCGTAAGAATCTTCAAGGCGCTCAGCTTTGGCAAGCAGCTTTCCTGTTTCTTCATCAACTCGTGTACTTTTTCTGCCTCGGCAGACGCTGCCTCACTGATCCGCTCCTGGGTTTCTGCCCGCTCTTTCTAGGCCAGCGCAGACCTCTGAGGGCACTCTGCAACAAAGCGCCCCACGTGAACCATCGCATCCAATCCAATAACACGTCTCTTTCCTTACTTGCAATCTCACTACCAAGGAGAGCCAAGTCGTGGATTTTGGTACTTTCTCCTAGATCCACGCGTGTCCCAGCCAGGATGTCATGGGGGCAGCAGTCCAGAATCTGACTGGTATAGCCATGGTTACCTGTTTCTTCGTCGTCTTGAGCTGTGCCCAAAGGCTGGTCCAGCGGGGCATTCATTTGGGCCTGGGTAGACATGTTGACCAGCAGGCATGGCTTCATATTAGCTGAACACAAGGCACATTTTTTTAGGTTAAATTTGTGTTATTCGAAGCTCGCTGTGAAGTCCTAGAGCTATGCAGAGCTGCTCCTTTCTGGAGGGATGTTGTGTAGGAATATATAACCCTGGTGAGCTGCTGCTGCCTGAAAAAAAAATACTAAAAAATTTTACAGAGAGAGAAAATGGAAGGTTAGAAAGAATGACATCCTCAATAATGTCATCCTTATTAAATTTTCAGCTAGAAGGTATGATAGTAACTCAAGTAAGAACATTTGAATTTTGATTGGGATTTGAAGAAATAAAGATTAAAAGAAATACCCAAAGTAGAGATAAGGTGCAGATAAATCAGAAAGATAGTCCTGACCCAGAATTCAAGATTCTAGCCATGACATTTTGGCTTAATGCTAGAACTACTACTGGTATTTATAAGCTACCATTTGAGGAGTCTCTTCTTTGGTGATACTAAAACTATTTCCATCCCTTGATATGTAACATTTATCTGGACTTCTTAGATCTTCACAGGAAATCGTGCATTCATTAGACTCTTTTCTTTAAATAGGAGAACTTACATGAAATACTTTTCCCATGGCCTCATTATTGGTAAATAGAAAAGCCAGAGTATTTGGAGCAAATAATTGGAACCTTCTGGCAGATATGTGGCTAACTCTGCTAATACTGTGAAAATGGGGTGAAAGTGAGTAATTCAATCCAGGCAATTTTTAGATAGCATAGATGTAAGAATTCAAAAGCATAGTCTAGGATAAAGCAATGTAACTGTAAAAGGAAGAGAGAAAAATGCAAAAAAACAATTAGCAGTTTTCATGGGCTAAGAACAAAGCGAAGAACCACGTAGTTGGTGTCGGCGGTGGCCAAGCCACACTCAGATGGCTGGATTGTGTCTAATGCCCTGTTCAGTTTGAAGAGTCGGTTACAGGACTACCTATCAATACTTATGAATCAAATAATTCTATATAGAAACAGAAAATTTTGATTAATCATTTGTCATAAACAGCAAGCATTTAGCAAAATTGGTCAACAATTTACTTACGGCAGCCAAGGGAGTACGAAGGGGAACGGGTCCCCTTTAGTTAGTTCTTGTCTTCATGAACTTCATACAATCCTAATGGGCACACTTCATTTCTTTTTATTACCTACTTGTATTATTAGTACTTGACATGTTATATACAATATGGTATGTAATATGTGAACATATTTTTTAAAGTGTTTGATTTTTTGTGTTTTATTTTTTATGAAAATTCTGCCTTATTATTTAAAAGTAATAACTGAACAATGTAGATATATATGTCATTATTAAAGTATATTAATTCCTCCCTGTCATGTTTAGAAACAAAAGAACCAGGAATTTAAAGAAATAAGACATTATCCTGGAGTATCAGTCAATACTGTATGTTTTGTATTTGTCTGTTTATTCGTTCATTCATTCATTTAAGAAGCATTTATCAAGTACTGTATAAGATACTGCAACAACATATATATATATATAAAACAACACACACACACACACACACACACACACACACACACACACACACGTATATATATGATTTTTTGAGACCTGGTCTTGCTCTGTAGCCCAGGCTGTCCTTGGACTCCTGGAAATCCTTCTGCCTCCTCTCCCCAAGTGCTGGGATTACAGGCATATGTCACCACACCAGGCTTATGTGGTGGTGGGGAATCAAACTTGCATACTTAGCTCTTGACTAAGCATTTGTTAGGCCAGCACCTTAACTGCTGAGTCATTCCTCCAGCCCCGATGACCAATATCTGTACCAGCAATCTTTTACTGACCATCTAAAATGGTTTAGATAATAGAGTTACAATGGTGAATAGGGTAGACAAAGAAGCTTATAGACTGTGAATAACTAGATGGAAAAAAAAGAAAGAAAAAAATGAAGATAAGTACTCCCAACATAAAATGATATAAAAAGTCAAAACTAAATGATTAATATGAAATTTAAAATAGTTATAATGCTATATTATTTAGGAAATATGGTAACACGTACCTGTTAAGTACAGGTGCAATTTTTTAAATGCATTTTTGATCCTCCTTTAACTGAACTGTTGATAATGGAACCTGAGAATACGACAGGCCAACTGTAACATGATTGAAAGAGACCATGGAGTGACAAATTTAAATAAAAGTGGTTGGGGTCAGCCTGAAGAGGTGACATTTAAGGTGAATGTTGAAAAAAAGCAATCACAGTGTTTGTTACCTTTCAACTAAAGACCTAAAGAATGCATGAGTTTACCAAATTTGAGAAATAGAAAGACCAGTTTGGCTGGAGGTTGGAGAGGGAGAGGGAAAGCCATCTGAGCTATGGTTGAAGATCTGGCAAAGGGCCAGAGTGTACAAACTAAAAGACCCAGTTTCTCTGTCCAAATAGCCAGTCTGGTGCAGGAGACGTGAACAAGTGTTTACACCAAACTGCAGCATGATGAACGCTTTGATAGCATCCTACACCGTTGATAAGGGAGCAGAGAGTGTCAGCTGCGCCTCCTGTAATGTGACAGGAGTTGGGGACTTTCTCCTACCCCGGACCATCACAACCCATATCCACCTCCCAGGACCCTGCTTCATATGGATCCAAGACAACCAGCATACTCCAAGCGATCTGAGAGCTCCACTGAACTAGAAGCCAAGAATTGGGCTCATGGCCTATACATCACTTTGAGGCCTTGGGAAGAAATCTCTTGGTAAACAAGGCTAGGGATTATCTCACTGCTTTATAAGATCAAAGCACTTATAAACATTAACTAATTGAGCATATCATATTGCAGATTGTCTTTACAGTGAGAAGTCTCTGTTACAGCTCTCTCTCTTTCTCTCTTCTTTCTCTAAAGTGCCAGTTTTCTCTTTGAATGCATGACCTCTCCACTGAGTTCAGTTGACAGAAACCATTACTTGTCCTTCCTCCTCTAATCCTAGATCTTTATTTGAACTTTCGGATTGAAGGAGACTTGGTGAGGACAGCATGTGACAAAAGAATTAGATTCTGTCATTCATAGTCAAAATTTAAATTCTTTCCCCCACTCTTGAGTTAGAGATTTCTGTGAATGAAACTGAGAATCTGTTAATAAAGAGAAGGCTCAGCCTTCTGTTGGTAAGCTTCTTTTGCCAGGTTCTTTGAAATCAATGACACCCTTAATTTTTCAAACTGTCTTCCAATTTTATCATAAGAGAGACTGGAAAAGATAACATGGATAGATCCACTCTTAGGAATGACTTGTCGGCAATCCCATTGGATTTCAAAAGATCGTGAATATTTTAATAGTTACAGCATAATTAATCTTTGGAGTGAGAATGTCCTACATCCACATGGTAACTCTGCCAACCCACCATATAATCTTCCCCTAACGTCTATTGGTTTAATTGCCTGAAAAGAACACATCTGAAAAGGTAATTTGAAATCCTTGTCACTCAAAAACTTGAATGCTCTGGTTTATTTGCCTTACCAACCTAGAGGTAGGTATTATGGGTTCTCAGAGTGAGCAAAGGTTGTGAGGCACTGAGTGCTGTTGGCAATGTGAGCTTTGTGCCAGGCAGGAGGTGTGTTGAGGCTAGAACCCCCTTAGGCTGGGCTCGCCGACAGGTTTGGCAAGAACAGCTGCTGACACGGTGGTTGTCCTGGCCAGTTTCAAAGTTGTTTACTTCTTGTTAGAAATTCATGGTTAAGAAAGAAGGGCTGAGTCGGTTCCTGCTGCCTCTTCATGGCTTGTTCCTCTGAGGAATAAACACAGTTTCTGAGAAGACAAGTCAGGTATTCCTTCACAGCTGACATTGAACAAAGGAGAATAAATGGCTCTGGAGAAACCCTTGGAGTGACACTTCTGCCTTGGGTGTCACATGACAGCAGAGAGCAGGCTAAGGTCTTCCCAGGTGAGTTCAGTGGAGGCTTGCCACGGCAGTTTAATGTGGCTCAAGGTTATTCACTAAGCAGATCATAGTGATGAACGTTTTTGTCCCTTCTGCTACTATAGGGCTGGGGACTCTCAGGGCACTAAGGGGGCAACTACAAAGAAAGAATGAGTCTAAGAGTCCTTTGAGTGGCACTTCTGAGACTTTTGGTTGAAGACCTCCAACTCCCTGGATAAGCAATGCTTCAGGGTTTCATGTACATCAGGAACCACTCCTGCCGTGAGACGCTATTCTTCTAAGTTGCCCTAGGAAGGCAAAGTGGTCTTGATGCCTTTGGACCACTGTGGAGGCTTCCATGTTAAAGATTTAGAATTCTGTGAAGGCAGGGCTATGCAGTTAAATGTTTAGCTGATGGGAATGTTTGACTTACAATGTTCTTCGCTTTTCTGGTGTACATACTTCTACTACAGCCAACTTCAAGCTGCCCATGTGATGTCACTAGATTCCGATTTAGAAAGAACTGAGCACCGCTAGCTCTCGCAAGCCAGTTCCAGCATGGACGGCACACAAAGGTCTCTTCTGCTTAAAGTTAGGCTCGATACGTTGCTGGAAGCTGAGGTTTTAAGAAAAATCTGACCAGAGTGACCCCCACATACTCCGCAGGCTTTGCTGTACTGGGGAAGCGTGGTCACTAGTGATTACAAGGGCAGCATGGCCCCCAGTCACGTGAGCATGTGAATGCCTCTGTAGAAACTTCATTTCTACCTTGCTGTTGCCACTGATGGTATAGAAAATCACCATTCTTCTCCTGCTTTAAAATTAGGAAGATTTGAGTTGGATTTAGGGGCAGAGGGAGAGCAAGCGGCAACTTTATTCAGCACCGTGAGGTTGAGGGTCTCTGGAAGATTTCAGATAAATCATTGGTCCAGACACATTTCTTTTCATGGATTCCAAAAAGTTTCTGAGGTACAGAAATTGCACTTTGCCCTGGCTTGGATATAGCTTCAGGAAGGCCAGGATTTGAACAATGCCAAGTATTGATTTTCCTTGGACTTTTTGATTTATTTATTTATTAATTTTTGTAGTACTGAGGATCAAGCTCAGGACCTTGGCACTGAGCTACATCCCAGCCAGCTTTTATTTTTGATTCTGAAGAGCTCTCATTAAGTCACTAGGTTGCTCAGGCTGGACTTGAACTTGTGATCGTCATAGATCTTCCCTGGGCCCAGCTAGATAGGTTTTATCATGTATTATTCTAAGTTTATTTTTATCATTGCTTGAACACAAATGAAGTGCTTTATTGCTGATTTTAAAGCATTTGTTTTACACTATAGAAAATGGTATCATTTTATGTGGAATTTAAATTTGTTTTTTCAATTAACAAAACACATAAAGGTGTATTTCCAATTAGTTTATTCAGATCTATACTGCTCATTTTAAATTTTTAGCAAGTACCTTAGGAGTGGCTACTCAGGTGGCTTTGTTTTCTTCCCATTGTACATGTGCTGAAGCCGTCAACTTTGTAAAGAAGAGTTATGTGATGAAGTTTGCTGATTTCTCAGGTGACAGAGTATTCAGATTCAAATCCTGCTGTCACATACCATTGGTTTTCTTATAGTATAAAAACAAATGTTTTAAGTGAATTATTTATAAGCTTTTTACTTCAGTCTCATTATCTGTAAATCGAAGTTGATAATAACAATACCTAATGTGTAATCGAATAAAATACACTGACATACATTCCTAGAACTACTCAGTATGCATGAAATACTCAGCAAATGCTAATTTCTGTGTATCTTTACACACTCATGTTAGCTTCCTTGGTTATTAGATTCCCAGGGGGGTGTTAACATGTACAGAGTTTACTCTGGCAGACTCTGAATTGCACCCATTGCATGAGGCTATTGTTAGGCTATTGTTATGTCTGTTGTACAACCACTTCAATACATAGTGCCAAACTGCTCCCAAATGCAAGACTGCATGCCCTCTAAATTTCAATAAAGTTAAAATATGTTCTTTGCCAACAACAGGGATTATGAATCTTCTAAAATATTACTCGTTTCTTATAATATATGTTCAGAGGTTTGATCCATCCCAAGAGGAAGATATCTACAACTCTAGGTGCTAAAAAAAATCATGAAGAATTGTTTAAAAGAAGGCAAAAGTAAGAATCTCTTTCGTTCTTATTAATAGGACAGAGGTCTTCCACAGGGAGAGAGCACATTGCTGTTACTGCACAACTAGTTCTTCTCTGGGTGAGCTTTTCCTCGTGAGAACCTCTCTCTGTCTCCATCCTTCCTTGCCTATCGCATGTACGCCTTGAGAGTGGCTTGGAAGGATTTTGCTTGCAGGTCTCTATCAGACCCACAAGGGCAGAGCCATGACACTGAGAGCTATGGCAGGAGGCACATGGCAGTGCCTCTTGCTCCAAAGAGCAGCTCCCATCCTCACAGGCTTACTTGCCAAGCCAGCTGGCTTGGTTACTATGGTTACTCATTCTTCCTCCTGTCCAGGTAACTTCTTTCTTTTGTTTTTCTCAGGGGTAGTTGAAGTGTGGTGAGAAAGAAAGAACAAATTTACAGCGTATTCCTCGGTGTAGGTGGAGCAGTGGCTTGTGCAAGTGGGAGTCACCCAAGAGCAGACACTCCTGATGAGATCAAGGCATTGCTTACCAAGCACATGTGACCTTTGCCAAATATTATGATCTACCGTCTCATAGGAATGAAGAAATCTCACTCTAGATAGTGTAGCATCTTAACTAATATACAAAAAATTCCCAAAACTGTAGTTCAGAAAACATATCTAGAAACCATCAGTTGCAACAATTATATAATATGAAAAAAAGAAAATTAAATTTTTGGACATCTAGTCAAATAAACTGATATATTTTGCTGCAGACACCACCAGCTCACTTAACCATTTAGGTTGTTTAAGATGGAGGCTGAGCTATCAGAACACACATATATATTCATTAAGGGCATAATCCTGCTGTAACTGAGCATAATCAGTAGATATGAAGGCCTTATAATGATCTCTAGTCAATGCAGACAATAGACTTTCTTGCAATAGCTACACACATATTCTTTATGTGGTTTAGATTATCTGCCAAGTACTAGAAAAAATAGCTTGATAAAAATGTGCCCTACACTTATATGCCAACAACCTCTGTATAAAAAACAGTGACTTAAGATCATGAAGTCAGGATATGTGTTTTACACTTTCCAGAAGATAAACAGAAATTGTTCATTTTGCCATAACATTTTTTCCAAGTTAATTCAATGTCGCTTAAAGGATGTTTATTTATAGGTGCAAAAACTAGTTCCCATTGCATATATATATATTCACTGGGAATTATATATATATATATATATATATATATATATATATATATATATAAATATATATATATATATAAATATATATATATATATATATATATATATTCACTGGGAATTAAAAGTAAAGCAGGCAAAAGGAAGTACACGATTTGAAAATAAATTTTTTTCTGAATGAGAATAATTGATTTTGGAGGGTAAGGTAAGAAAGGTTTTTAAAATAACTGAATAGCTCATATTCAAATTTGATATTAAAACATACAGATTCCTATTTTAAGGAAATGTTTGAGGAATTCTGCAGCGTATGGCATTGAATCGTCTAATCTTTCCCCACTAAGGTGTACCTCTCCCTCTCTCTTAATCTAAAGTCTCCTTTTAAGTCAACTCTGCCCAACAAAAATAAAACAGCACTGAACATAAGAGTGTAGATCTAAATGATTAGAAAATCCTGCTTCAGCCTAGGTGTCAGGCCAAACAAAAACAAAAACAAAAACAATCTTCCAAGCTCTGTGACACAAATATGTGGCATGCCTAAGAGGCAACGGCACCAGGCTTTACCCTAAGCCTGCAGTGCTCTACAGTGTAAAACATGCTCTCATTTCTATTTTAAAATTTTATTTTCTCTGGTTTGGCATCACTGAATTCATTGCTAGCACTGCTGAAATACATGGGAGCTCCATCCTCTTCTAGGCAGAGTTTCACAGACATATGAACTCTCTGACTCACTAAGAAGCAACCGACAGAAATATTCAGATGAACCTCACTAATTCCTTTATCTCAAAAGGGTATCTGGAAAGCAAATCAAATAAAAACAAAACATTCTTATTCCTCCACCCATACCTGCATGCAATTAGAACCTGCTGCACCAGAAACTCATGCCTAACTACACGTCATACGTTTACCCTGAGTTTCTAATCCATTGAGAGTGAACACTTAGAGAATGGAAATGTATTTGCAGATCAACTTCCACTCATTGACTGAACTTTGAGGGAAGATTCGGTGATATTCTAGAAGTTCCAGGCACAATCCTGAAGGCTACGGAGGGGAAACGCACACCTTACATTTCATAGGACAGAGGTCTACCAGGAAAAACAAACTCAGATAATTACAAGGATATGAGATAAACAATACCAATGTTTATGGGCTATCAAGTTAAAAATGAAGACCAATGCCCACTTGAGGAAGATTTTGCCTTCCTTTTTGGAGGGATCTCTCAGTTTCCATGGTTTTGTCTAGCCTTAACTGTCATCTGCATTTAGGCACCTTGTTAAACCTTTTGCACAGATGCTTACTTTCTTGCAAATTAAGTCATTTTAACAACAGGCTTGCTACAGATGCATTCTAATTATTGTAAGATTCAAGGGATTGAGAAATGGTCATGTTCCCAGTTGAATCCTTACATATACCACAACCTGGATGCCACGTTTGACTGAGTTTACTATGTGAGCTGCATTAGTCACAACGTGAAGCAAAAAAGTATTTCCAGGTCTGAGTAGAGAAAACGAAGTTATTTTCCTAAAGGAAATGTAGTTACAATAAAACCATCGGTCATTTTCACACAGAAGGTCCAGTTTCTGGCTAAATCATTGGGAAGTATGGTAACGAACTGTCCTCTTTGCTAGCTCTGCCTTTCCTTTGCTCCACGTCTGTGGCTTTCACACCGCAGTGTGATGGGGATACGGCAAACAATCTGCTCGGACATGTCGTCTGAGCTGCTCAGTGACTGTTAACCTGGATAATTACTACAACACATGTAATGCTGTGCTTAGCTCCTGTGGAAGCAAGGGTATAACACGGGAGGTAGAGGTTCCTACCGAGTTTCTATTTAAGGAAGCCACATACAATCTTCTGTGATTCTTTATTTTTGTTAAGACCATTGTGTTGTATTTCTGCATTTCTTTCACTTTTCCTCTCATATTGATCTCTGTTTTAATAGAAAATAGTAGGTAACATTCACAAATTGGCAAATATAACTGAAGACCTCCTATGTGCCAGGTGTGGTTCAATACAGATGTTACATGTCACTGGGAAAAAGATTAAGTGGTTTGTGACTGACAACACTTGCTAAGGAGTCTAGGCTTGGTAGTTTGGAGATTGGAGTGGGAATGTTGAAGGTCCATGTACTTGCTGAGAATTTTTTTGTGGGGGGGGGCGGTGTTATGGTTTCGATCAGGAGTACCTCCTAAATACCTCATGTGTTTGCAGGGTAACTGGATCATGAGCTGAATTGCACAAGGTGATTAATCCATTTATGATTTCATGTGCTATGAAAAGGCAGGGCCTCCTTGGAAGGGGCAGATCACTGTGCAATGACCCGGAAGAGTGTGCCGGCTCTTGCTGGTCCTGTCCCTTGCTCACTATTTCCTGCTCACCATGGGATGAACAGCTCTTCTCCTGGCAGCCTTCTACCTTGCCTATCCACCACAGCCAGATGCCCATGGATGGACTGAGGTCATCTGAAACAGCGAGCTAAAATAAGCCTCTCCTCCTTTAAGTGTGGACATAGGGTAGGGTGTCCTGGAAATGAGAAAGTGACTAAGAAAGTTTCCTTCCTTCCTTCCTTCAATTTATTTATTGCATCTCATCACAGTTCAACAAAGCCAGGAAAGGTTTCTTACCTTCGAAGAATGGTATAGCAAATAAAGCACTTGCCTTCTAAGTCCAAGGCCCTGAGTTCGATTCCCCAGCACCACATAAAGATGGGCATGGTGGCACACACGTGCAATCCAGCACTTGGGAGGCTGAGGCGGGTGGATTGTCCTAACTCCAAGGCCGGCCTGGTCTACACCAGTGAGTTCAGGACCAGCCTGGGATACAGGTGAGACTCTGTCTCAGAAAAAGAAAAAAGAAAGAAAGAAAAAATTTCTTACCTTCAAAATATTTTATAGTGTAATAGTCTAGAAACATGTTCATGAATTCATTCATTTATTTATTTATCCAAAATATTTAGTGTTTGCCTACTATGAGACAAATGGAATACAAAATATCAAAAATAATTGTTATACAAAAGAAGACAAATTGTCTCCCCCAGAAGAATATACATTCTGATTAAACACCAGGCACAAATATATATATATATATATATATATATATATATATATATATATATATATATATAGCTAGAAAATATTTATAAGGATAGAAAATTTTGAATTAAAGAAAAATCAGGTGAAGCAGGCTAATTTTTATTGTTGCCTTAATGTAATAGTAATGAGACAAAATAAAGGGCTCAACACACCCCAAGAGGTATCTTTTAAGAGCTAATTTTCTCTTTCTTCAATCTGTGATAGTAATGGCTGCCTGAAGGGTCTCATACTGGCCATGACCACGTCGGATACCCTAGGACACATTAGCTGGGAGCCACTGTCTCCTTCCAGTTAGGAAAGGTTTCTAAGGGCTGCTAGTAGCTGCAGGCTTGGCTTCCAAGAAAGCAAAGAAAGGGCTGCTGACGTTAAGAGCTGAGAGTCGTTGGCATTCAACGCCCGTCTCTGAGCTGTTCATACTGAAGAAAGCAGCTATATTTGGCACACTTGTGGTTTGTGATTGGGATTTGAGAAAAAAAAATCCTCTGTCGACTGGTTGTCTTAATAGTAGTATTGCTTTTCCAAAAAAAAAAAAAAAAAAGAATCTTCAATGTAAATGCTTTTTATGTAGGTCATGTGTAAAAGACAAAAGTATCTATGTTTAAGGACAGAAATATACTGAGTGGAAACATCAGAAGTGCCAAGGTGACTGGTACAGAAGTGTAAAAACAAAGAGTCACAAGGACCCTGGCAAGTCATGTGTATTGTCATAAGTATTCTTTGAAGTAACTTGCTAGTAACCATTTTTATTCTTTTCATTAATGTGTGCTTTATGAAGATGCTATTCTCTATCTACGTTTATAGTTCATTACATTCCTCATTAATATAAAGAATTAGAAACACTTATTGTTAACATAAATGATTATGACGGCTGTATCAAAACCGACACGTGCTTATGTGAAAAAGATCCAAATACATCTCATGTTCATTGTTAGTACATGCCACTAGTTTCTCTATAGTTTATTCTTACTGCATTACATTAAGTCAGCTTTTTATTTATTGTTTCTATAGCTTCTTGACAAAGATTGAAAATATGATGAACAATGGAAAGAAAATGCTTCTAAACCTTTAGGGTAACCTTACACCCCACCCCTACAACTTTTCTCAGATGTAAGAAATGAAATTATGCTCTTAAGTCTCAATTGCTGTTTCCCTGAGTTCATATAAATTTATAGCATTCAAGAATGTTATACATTCTTGAATATATATATATATATATATATATATAACATTCTTGAATATATATATATATATATATATATATATATATATATATATATATCCATGCGACCATGGGAGCCATTGGAGCTAAAACCTATAAATAGCGTTCTCAATTCATGTGTGTGCATAATAAAGGACATTAAAATTCTGTGACTACTTATTTTATATACATCCACATTGCCACATTGACATTATACAATTTATATTAGTTTATTTACAATTTATTTTGATTTGATTTCCTACATCATGAAATATTTATATCTGATTTGTTTATTTTTCTAATTAATACATGATTGTTTTGGGAGGGGAAAAGATTCAAAATTCTAAAAGACTTAGATAGAAAGCAGGAGTGTAAAATGGAAAAACTCTAGAAGACTAGATATGACCGAATTAAATAATAAATACCTCATCTTGCAAAAAATTCATGTTTTAGAATAGATTTGTAAAACTGCATCAGAGGGTCTTCATCATAAGGTGTACGTGTGCATGAATGTACACCTGTCTTTTGTGAGTCCTATTTTGGTCATGACTGTGTTCATCAAATTTAGATTCACTGAGGAATTTCTAAAGACTATCTCTATAGTCAGAAAGGATCGATAATTTTTTATCTTTTATTGCTGGTCCTGGTGGCCTCTTTCTTTCTTTCTTTCTTTCTCTCTTTCTTTCTTTCTTTCTTTCTTTTTTCTTTCTTCTTTCTTTCCATGACATTGGGGATGAAGTCCAGGGCCAACACAGTGAGCTACACCCCCATAGTATCTCAATCCTCTCAGCATTTATGTGAAGTGCATATTAATAAGATCCTTGTTTATTATTTTTATCTTACAGATGAGAATCAGATTTAGAGATTTAGGGAAGTTAATAATCTCCCAAAATCCCAGTTAATAAGTGGTTTAACTTGAACTTGATCCTGATCTATCAGATGCTAAAATCATCTCCTGGGCCACACCATGAGGGCCTGAAGTGAACTCCATCAGGCTCACCAAAATATCGAGCATGCTTTTCAACATGTTATTTCTCAACTTCACCCACTGTTAGGAAAAATAAACTATTCTCGATCACCTAGAGGGTCTTAAGACTATTAGGTGTTTCAATGGAACCAGTGCAAAAATGAGTGTCCTAAAAATTCTAAGTCACATCTACGCTTCTGGTTCCAATGCCAAAAGAATCTCCACCAGTTTGGAAACAAAGCCACCTCAGTGTGATACAAAAGCAGCTTGAAAGAATTACTGTGACTATTGCATGTAGAAATGAGGTTCATCCAATTATTATACAAGTTGATATTAAATGTGTAGTTATGTGATATATATCTGTATGCATATATTTATCCATAGATGTAAGAGTTAGAAAGCTCTTGGTTCCATTTCTGGCTTTCGTGCTTAATGGTCAGGTAAACTTCAAATGAAATGTGTTCTGCAACTTAACACCCTTATCCTATTACCATAATGGAACAATAATAAATACCTATCTTAGAGGCTGTAGGAAAGATAGAATGAAATAGGTATGTATTGCAAGGAAAATACTCAATAGTGACATACTTAAAGTGTTATTGTTGTTAATATTGTGGCTTGTAGTTCTTCATTTTATGGCTTACCCCTTAGTTTTATATAATCAACATGTCAATGAGTCTATAGTACATACATATGCAAATGAAAATTGCAAAAGAAAACAGAAAAAAGCATAGACTTTGTTATGTGTAGATGGTCCCTAGCTGCCTTCAGCCTCATCTTCCCACTTTATACTTCTGACCTGACGGTCTTTCAGCCACCACAATCTCTCCTTCTCTAATTTCCCAAGAGAGCCATGTTTCCTCTCATCTTTATCTTCTACCCAGCTCCTTCTCACTGGTTAATCTTTCATTTAAATGTTACTTCCTCAGAAAAGTCTTCCCCATCCACTCTGCTTCCCATCTCTGGGCTCTTTTAGGTATTTCTTTTTCATGCTTTGTGCATTCTACCATTTTTCCATGGCATCTTCACAATATAATTGTGTATTTGTCTCAGGACAGGAACAATGCTCATCATAGACTCAGTATTTTCTTATCTTTGGAAGTGGGATGAGTGAATGGCATATGGGCTATTCTGAAACCATTTAGCTAACCTTGAAGAATATGTCTTTATTTTTCCAGACTTAACTTTTATTTGGCTTTTTCAGGCCACTTAATCCTGTGTCATCATCCCAAGCACATATCAGAACTAGAAAACCCATGACAACTTTGTTTTCCATCAATCACTAATTATGTTTCAGAATACGTAGCTTGAGAAAAAAGTGTGTCAGAGCAACACAGAGCATCTCTATTAATGTACCCCAGATTCTTCTAGCCCTCCACACTACGGGTTAACATCCAGACTAGAACCCTCAAATCAGATTCATTTCAGACTTCAAAACCTGACAGTAATCCCCATGCATTCCACAAGTTAAATCTTCTACTTTGTTATGTCAAAAACAATTGGGTGGGATCAGACAACGTTAAAAATAAGATACACAATGAGTTAAATTGTGACAGAGTTTTCTTTGAGGCAGGTGGCTCCCTTAGTTGGAGGTGAAGACAGAGAAAACAAATCATTAATACATAAGCCGTGATTATCATTGCCAAATCCACGCTTTGCCTTAGAAAGATGGTCCAACAAACAGCAACTGTATCCATTGAGGGACATCAGAATGAGAAAGTTAAGCTATTGTGCCAAATTACAATTTTTTTCTTTAAAAGCAGAAGAAATATATGGGAAATAATCTTTTTAAAAAATGAACATAAGTGCAGCTAGCTAGAGGGTCCCATTCCTGCCATTTGAAAACACTTAGCCAACCACAGCAAACTGGAAAGCCAAGGGAGCACAGCACACAATGGCACCCCGTGAGGATGCGCTTGCAGTCGTCCTGTGACGTGCAGGCAATCGCGCGTACGGTGCACGTTATGTAGCTTTGTCTCTCAAAGTCAAAACATTATCGTATGCCCTGGAATACAACTCTATATTAATATTCTACATAGAAAATTTCTCCCAGATGCATAGGCTCTTAATACATATGTAGTTTAGTGAAGACCTTTCTAAATTTTTCTCAAGCTGAGACAACCCATTAAGGTAAGGAAAATTCGAGTTCCTATGCTGTTGCATGTGCGCCAATCTTCTGCTGACTGTAGAAACATGCTAAGCTGATCTCTGATACTTGGCTATTTTTTTTGATAAAATTTGTTTTACCTGCCCCATTTTTTTGAAAAAGCAGAGGGATTGCCTCTAACGGTCTTGCCGCCTCCTGGGCCCTGCCTTCCTGGCTGGGGAAACGGATGCAGCCGGGTGCTGCACACACGTGAGGGCACAGCTGCGGGCATGAGGCTAACAGAGGCACGCCCACGCTGCTTAGCTCAGGCACCAGCGTGACTGTGACCTAATAAAACATGTTTGGAGATATTCGTGCTAGTTCTGTTTTTCAGAAGATTTTAAGAGGAATGGAGGTAATTTGTTGAATGTTTAGTAAAATTCAGCTGTGAAACCATCTGGTCTTTGGCTTCTCAGAAAGGTTTATCAGGTTTTTTTAAACTTTTATTACTTGAAACCCTTGCCAAGTGATAGCATCGAGCTTTTAAACTTCTCAGCCTCCAGACGCCTAAAAAAATTATGTGCCTTCTATTTAGATGTATCTGTTTTAGTTTAGCATTTTATCCTCGTTAGTGGAAGGCTGTCTGGTGAGGATGCAACTGTATATGCTTTTGAAGATTGCCCATTTTGTGATGTTATGTGATAGCCTTAGAAACCAGGCCTCTTCAATTTATTTGTCGTCAATATGGTCAATATGCTTTCGATTTCTTTGTGAGTTAATCTTGGTAGCTTATAGTTTTCTATGAACTTATTCATTTCTTCTATGTTACCCATAGTATCCCCCCCATTTTATTGATATGTATAAGCGCAAAATTTAAGGTTTACAGTGAAGTTGGGCATTTTGTGCACATACATATCTTGTCAAGGTGACAAGGATTTTCCCACTCTCCTTTTGTCCCTCCCTCTACTCACTTCTCCCTCCCTCCCTTCCTCCCATTAAAATTCTTTATTTTCCTTGAGGCATCAGTTATAATTTCTCTATAATCATTTTAAAATTTTGAGACTTCTTTCTCTTTAATCTGTCAGTTAGATTAAAGATTCATTGATTTTTCTTTTCAAAAAATCAACTCCATTTTATCAATTATTCCAAAATTTTTCTTGTTCCTAGTTTGTTTTGATTTTTATGATTTTATTTATTTTGCTAATTTGGGATTTAGTTTGTTCCTTTTCTAGTTTGGCAAGACTCGTGTCACCCTTCAACATTTCCATTCTCCTAAGAGTCTACATCTAGTCATTGTCACTCTTATGGTTTGGATCTGGAATATCCACCCAAAACCTCATGTTTGGAAGGTGACTCAATCAAGCAGTTAATCTATTGATTTTCTGTGCTACCAAGAGGTTGCGCCCCCGAGGGAGGGGGGATCACTGGGGCTTGACCTGGAAGGAGCAGATCCCTGGGACCTGACCTGGGAGAGAACACACACCAGCTGCACCCTTCCTTTCACTCCTGCTGCTTTCTTTCTACCATGGGATGGGCAGATTTTCTCCAGAGAAGCCTCTTCCCGGCCTTTCTGCCATTGTCAGCCACCTGTGAGTGTATCGAGACCTCCTGAATTGTAAGCTAAAATAAACCTTTCCTTCCTTAAGTTGTGTGCACTGGGTGCTGTGTCCCCGCAATAAAATAATAACTAAGACAGCCACTAATCTTAAATTCTAAGAGAATATAATTTAAAGTTGAACTATTTATATTATGAATGAATAAATTATTTATTTCATGAATGAATGTTCATTTTCTCTTGCATATAATGAGCTAAACAAACAATTGTCATTCTGGATCCCTGTTCTTATAAATTCCATACATGTAATTGGCCATTTTTGTTATAGTTCCAAAATTACATTTAGGTATCGATATAAATGTACAATGGATAATACCTTAAGAGGCAAGTGTGAACTTTCTGTAGAATTTTCTTTGGCAGAGTTACTTTCATACCAACGTGAAGGGCATTCAGGTAGCTATCCATCTCACTCAGATGGGGAGTCTGCAGATTTTTCGTTTGTGATTTTGAAGGAGTAGAACATGGAACATCCCAGGCGGAGAGGGCTTCTCAGGAAGGGTTTTCAGAAGGCTTTTTTTCCTATTACTTTTTGCTCTTCCTTCAATGTACCCTCCAAAACTCACATTGAATTTTTATTGCACTGTAACCATGTCAAGAGGTGATTAGGTCACAAAAGCCCTGACAGCCTTAAGGGATCAGTATTATTGCAGGGTTGTTATAAAAATGACAAGGAAATACATCAGACTCTGCAGCATCAGTTACTAGCCTGCATGAGAAATTAACTGGAATCAGTTGGAAGTCATAAAATGCTTGATAAACATTTGATACAAGGGCATAAACATGAAATTAGGGGAACTCAAGAGAATAAACAAACTTTTAGAGCAGTGCTGTCTGGCTCAAACATAATTAGCATCACATATACAATTTTAAATTTAATAGTAGGCATACTATAAAAATAAATGAAGTTACTTACAATATGGTTTATTTAACCCAATGTATTGCAAATGTTTTTAACATGTAATCAATACAAAAGTATTAGTAAGATATTGTAAACTTTTTAATGTTGGGTTTTAATTGTCTATTTTGTATTTTATACCTATAGGACATGTTAATTCTAACAAGTTAAATTCCAAGTGCTCTAAGGTCATTTGTAAGGACTGGCTAATTTGAAAATTTCTTGATTAGCTAGGTAATGTGTATAAATAATTCTATTGTCTCCCAATGCCCGAAAGAATGGCTGTCATTGGCTCTGAGCTATCCTTTGTTGCAACCCTCCTCTTCAAGTTTGAGTCTTTGGAGTTCTCGCAGGCTCCAAAAATTGTATAACAAATAGCTTTAATCAGAGGATATGTAGCATGGAAGTTTGCTGTATCTGATAACCAAATCCATCTTTAGCCTAATTTCACATTTTTATTAAAACATTAAATGTTACAATGTTATTTCTGATGGAAGATGTTATAGTAAGGATCTGGAATGTTCTCCCCAAAGTTCATATGTTAAAGACTTAATCCCCGATGCAGCAATGTTCACAGGTAAAGCTTTTGCAGAGCACTAAGTACATCAGTGGCTTAGCTGGCTTAGTGCGTTGATGGATTCATAATTTGATGACATTCTTGACAAGTGATAGAAATTTGGAAGGTAAAGCCTAGTTAAAGGGTATGGGTCTTGAAGACACGGCATTGGGCACTTCACGTTGTGCTCAGTCCTTTTCTCTCTGGCTCTCTTTCTCTGCTTCCTGGATGCTATGAGATGAACAGCTTTCTTATACCATGCCTTTCCACTACGAGGTTTCTGCCTCACCAGGGACCTAAGAGCACTGGACTCCCTGAAAGCCCTGAACCAAACCATGAACCAAAATAAATCTTTTTTTTTTCTTTTCTCATATATTTTGTTATAATAATAAAAGGCTAACACAAATTATTTTCCTTAAAATTTTATTTAATTTTCCTTTTAGAATTTGTAATTACTAAGTCTACAAAATATTTGGTTTCAATAAGTCTAATGTATTTTGACTTAGATCTGTCCTCCCTGTGGCCCTTTGTCTCACTCCTTTCCCTAGTCACCCCCAGGATCTCTTCCTTTTATCTAAGAATAATGCCCCTTTTACTTTCAAATGATTGTTCACAGACTCCTCATATTAGGGAAAATGTGATATTCTTCTTTTGCTCCTGGCATAATTTTACTCAATATGATGATCTTTGGAGCCATCTATTTTCTTGCAATGAGAACATTTTTGTTCTTTAGTGTTGTGTGTAAATATCACATTTTCTTTTCAATCCGTCTGCTGGTGAGCACCTAGATAAGACTATCTGTTGGTTACTGTGAATTGTGCCACAATACGCAAGAGTATGCAAATATCTCTATAGTATGCTGACTGTAATTCCTTTGTGTATATACTAAGCAATAGTGTAACTGGATCAAACGGTACTTATGTTGGGAGCTGGGTTTTGTTTTGGCTTGTGGAGGAATCTCAACACTGATTTGAACAGTGGCTGCACTAATTTACACCCTAGCAGCAGGGTACGAGAGTTCCTCTTCCTCCCATCCTGACCACTGTTTATTAGTGTTTTGAGCCGCGGCCCCCCCCCGCCCCCCGGTTATTGTCGTTGTTGTTCATACTTTTCATTAAGCTGTTCTGATTGGCATCAGATGGAAATTAGTTCGGATTTGCATTTCCTAATGGCTAAAGGCGTTGAGCACGGTTTTTAAAAATTGCATATTGTAATTTAAAAGCAATTGTACAAAAGTCGCAGGATTCCACTACTGAAAAATAAAGTTACTTTATCAAGAATGTTACACTATTAGTGCCTTGGTGCCAATTCTACTGACAACAGGAGATGCTCCGGATATCCTCCTGTGGAGTTCTTCCCATTTGCAAAAACTCCAGGTTAGGTGTCTGCCGCAACATTTGTGTACTCCTTTTTTTTTTCCCCTCAGTGATCTGTCTCTGATTTTTTTGATAATAAATCTTCTTGAACCAACAAATTGTAAATGCTGATATTTAGCCTGAATGTACAAGATCTTCTGTAGTAGGCCTGATTTATAGTAGGGATAGGATATGCCACCTCTAAAGTTATTCTTAAAAGATCTTTTAAAGTATCTTGTTTTTGATAGTTTTTCTCAACTCCAAATGATCTCTGAGTAATGATGTCTTTCCTCTGCATAGAGTGATTGCAATAAGGTTTCTATAATTTGATTTTAACAGAATAAGTCAGCATGAATATTATTCATTTTTGAAAACGTGGAATGTTGATGATTCCTCTCTACAGGCCGAGCTATGCAGAAACCGTGCTCATCTTCCGCTTTAACCGTTCTTTTCTCCTTCTTTCAATATCATGCCGTAGGTCATGTGGGTCTACTACTTTGACTGGATTCTGACCTGACTCAGGTACCGTCATTCGCTTTTTCTGAAACTCGGCCAAAGACATATTTATTCTCCTGTGAATTTCTGGATCTGACTTCAATGTAGTTTCATTTACATCTGTGCCATGTGTGCTGTACAGCTTTGAGAAACGCTCATGTAGAGTAATGTCGGGTGATGGAAAATAATTTGCTTTAACTTGATGAATTACTGTTATGATTTCCTGAGCAGATTCTCTTACAGAGTTGTCTTTGGTATTTTGAATTGAGTCAAGGTGTTCAAACAGTGGATGACATTTCTCAGTTGTCCCGCATGTACTTGCTGTTTTCTTCACATCTATTTTAACTGTATGTGATTTCTTCTTATGACTGACAGATGGAAGTTCTACATTGGAAAATTCTTGACTTGTATCAGATCGGACACTGGAAGAGCTGCTCTTTTCTCTGCAGTTTGCTTGTTTCTTTACTTTTTTCTTTTGTCTGTCGTTACAGAGCCTCAGTTTAATCTCATTTTTATTTGAATAAGTACAAGAAATGCAGTCTTTCTTAGATGGTTTAAAAGGATCTTTGACTTCCCCACTTTCAGTCTCTCTTTCTCTTCTAGCATTGAAACAATCTGACTCTCCACTTACAGGGCTTTTCTGAAAATGGTGTTTTCTATCTCCTTTCAAGTATTTCTGCGTTCTCGTGTCAGAGAAGTCCTGGTCACCATCCGAGAGATTACGATGCTTGTGGCGATAGTCATAGGATACTTTGGTTGCTGAACTGGGGTCTGAGTCTTCCCTCTCAGTATATCGGTGAGTTTGTGGTCCAAAGTCTCGGTGATTCTTCTTGCCTTGGGGAGTTGGAAGGGTATGCCTGAGCTTCCACTTTGGGCTCCTGACAGGATCTCTCTCTCCATACCTTGCCACATCTTCTGTTCTTTTTGATGTGTGTCCATATTTTCTGAAATCACAATCCTCAGGATACCTCTTCTGAAAAGGGGCCCCTGAGTCAAACTCTTGAGAGCCTCTTCTAGGTGACTGGGAATGTTTTTCTTCTTGCATCCTCTGGTGCTTCAACTCTTCTTCACACCATTTTCTTTCAAACCTCGAGGCATCTGTTACTGCCCTCTGAAGTGGTTTGCCTCCTGTCCCACGCCCTCTAACTCTGTAGTCACCAGGCATTCTATAGGGGCAGCAGTTTCCCCTGTGCTCTGCATAGGGCTTACCCTTTGAATACATGAGCGTATACTGAGATCTTCTGTTACTGTCCCCTCTGGCAGGTGAATACACTCGGTGAGGCTTATATGTGCAAAGATTTTCTAAAGAATTTCTTCTGTTTGGGGAAGATGATCTGTGTTCATAAGATCGGTAATATAGACTCCCACAAGGGGGGATCCTTACTGTATTCTGTCCGTACTTCCCTTTGTCCACTCTCCAAGCAAGTTGTCTTCTGGGTTCTTTTCTATATTCACAGCCGTACTGCCCATGAGAATATCTTTGCTTGTAGTATTCAAAATTTCTACGGAACGGTGATAACGACCTGTGTTTCCACCAAGGGGATCGAGATCGTGGTCGTGCCATCCTTTGACATGTCAGCCGGTATTCACTAATTACACTCGCACACTAACGGCCCAGAGCTCTTCAATTCACTGCGCTGGAGGTACCCAGTGTTGCCTTTGCCACCCGCTCAGGCCTCGCCCCTCACTCAGCTGCCGCCCCCCACAGCCGAAGCTCCATAGCTACACAAGCCTCGCCGCAAGACCCGGAACTACTTCCTTCTGCCTTGCTGCGAGACCCGGAACCACTTCCTTCCAGAACCACGTAGTTTGCCTCCTCACCCTGAGCACGCTTTAATATAATTATGAGCCATTTGTAGTGCTGTTTCTGTTCACTCCATTTAATGATTGTATTACTTGATATTTTAGTACTAAGTTTCTTGAGTTATTTTTATATTCTAGATGTTATTTTTTTGCCAGTAAGATAGTTGGCAAAATTTTTCTCCCATATTGCAGGCTGTCTCGTCACTGTGACTTCTTTCTCCTGAATATGGTGATGTTTTCACCCTTGTTAATTCTTGCTATAGTTTACTGTGCTGTTTCAGTCCTATTCAGGAAGTCTTTGTACCTGCGGCTTCAAATGTTTCCCCTATGTTTTCTTTTAGCAATTTCAAAGTTTCAAGGTTTACACCTAAGTCTTTGAGCCATTTTGAAATGATTTTTATACAGGGTTAGTGATGGGAATCTACTTTCTATCCTGTTCAAGCAGGGATCTTATTTTCTCAGCACCATTTGTTAAAGGAGTTGTTTCTTCTCCAACACATATTTTTGGTTTCTTTGTTCAGAATTAAATAATGGTACTTGTGCGGGTTTGTTTCTGTCCTAGTAATTGTTCCCCCCTGAAGGTTGCCTTGGCTATTCTGATTCCTTTCTGTTTCATACAAATTCTAGGATAGCTCTGTTTCCTTGTTCCATGAGGAATGTTATTGGTGTTTTGATGGGGATTGTATTCATTCTGTAAATTGAATTTGATAATATGGCCATTTTAAAAATATTTATTCTGACAGTACATGAACGCAGGAGGTCTTTTCATCTTCTACTATCTTCTCCAATTTCTTTCTTCAGTGCCTGAAATCTTTATTGTAGAGATTCTTTGCCTCCTTAGGTTGATTCCTACATGACTTCTCAACTATTCTGAATGAAATTGTCTTCCTGACTTCTTTCTCTGCTAGTTCAGAAAAGCTATTCATTTTTAATGTTTATTTTGTTTTATTTTATTAATGTTTATTTCAGATTCTGATAGTTTGTTAAATTTATCAGTTTTTAAAGTTCTTTAGTGAACTCTTTTAACTTCTAAGAATAGGATCAGATTGTATGTAAACAAAAATAATTTGACTTCTTATTTGTATTTTTAAATTTCTATCTTTTATCTAACCACTTTTGCTGAGATTTCAAGAAATACATTACACAAGATGATGAAAGTGGATATACTTCCTTACTATAAGGGAAATTTTTCAGTTTTTCCCCATTAAGAATGATGTTGGCTGTGGGTACATCATTTATGATCTTTGATATAATGAGACAAAATCTTCAATGCCTACTTCATTCAGGTATTTTTTTTATCATGAAAGGTATTGAATTTTGATGAAAACCTTTTCTGTATTATTTGGGCTGATCATGTGACTTTTATCTTTGATTCTGTGTGATGTGCTACATATGTTAATTTGTAAGAATTGAACCATTCTTGACCAGAGCATACAATCTTTTCCATGTGTTTCTGAATTCGGTTTGTATTATATTGAAGATATTTGCATCTAGATTCATCAAGGATAGTAACTTATAGTATTTTTTCTTTTTGTATCCTCCTTTTGATATTGGTGATATAGTCTTCATAGAATAAGTTTGCAACATTCCTTCCCATTCTATTCATGAAGTAGTTTAAGGAGCCTTAATGTTAGTTTTTCTTTAAAGGTCATGTAAAATTCAGCAGTGAATCCATACGGTCCTGGGCTTTACTTTTTGGGAAGCTTTTCAAAATTATTTCTTTAGTCTCGGCAATTTGATGACTCTACTTAGGCGTTTTATATCCTTTTAGTTCAGTTTTGGTAGGTCATGGATGTCTAGAAATGTATACATTTCTTCTAGACTCTTAATTTTTTAAAAATAGAATTTCAAAAGGGTATCTATATTCATCTGGACTTCAGTAGTATCTTTTAAAACTTTGCCATCTCTAAACCTACTGATTTGGTTGTTCTCTGTTTCTTTTTGTTAGTTTGTGAAGGTGTTATGATTTGAATCTGGGATGTCCCCCAGCAGCCGTATGATTTGTATGCTGTGGGATAGCTGTGGAATTATGTGCTGTTAAGAGATCGGGCCTGGTTGGAAGAAGTGGAACACTGAGGCTTGGATCTGAATGGGTTGAGCACTGAGGCTTGACCGAGAAGGAGCAGAACATTGGGGCTTGACCAAGAAGGAAGGTGTGGTAGCTGGGATTTGACCTGGAAGGAACGCAGCTAGCTCTGCCCTTCCTTGCTCACTTGGCTTCCTGTCTTCCGTACTGTCTGCTTTGCTGCCAACTCTTCTCCAGGTGGGCTTAGCCGTGTGCTTTCACCATCACAGCTACTCATAAATAGACTGAGAGCTCCTTAAATATGAGCTAAAACAGGTCTTTTCTCTCTTAAGTTATGGACTTTGGGTATTGTGTTCCAGCAAAGAGAAAAAATAAGTAAGACAGATAGTGTGGATTCTTAGCTCATAGTTGGTGCCTTCTTGTTGAGTTACACATGATGGAAGAGCCAAGAAATATATCTTTTGTCACTTATACTAATTCTATTTATGAGGGTTTTGATCCCACGACCAAAACACTTTTTAAAGATCCAGATAAGATTTGCCATAGTCACTTGTTCATTGCTGGGACAGAATACCTGACATCCACAACTTAAGGGAAGAAAGATTTATTTTTAGCTCGCAGTTTCAGAAGGTCACAGTCCCTTTATGAAGGCTGGCAAATATGGAGCCACACTGTGGAGTGGGCAGCTGGAGAAAGAGCTGTTCACAGCATAACTGATAAAAATCCAAGAGAGAGAGGAAGGGTAGAGCTACCTTTCTGGATCCTTCCCCAGGGGACAAATTTGTCCCCTTCTGGGACAAATTCCAGTGTTTCCCCTCCTCCAGCCAGGCTCCACCTCCCAGCAGCACATCAATATTCCATGATATCCAAATGCATGAGGCTTTTGGGGGGACACTGTGGATCTAAACCAAAACATCTTAAATCATCTTAAAAGTTAAGAATCAAACTGTGAGTTCTAGGGGGACTTAAACACTTAGATCATAACATCCTGTACCTGGTTTCCTAAAATTCATGTCCTTCTTACCTACAAAGTGAGTTAGTTCTTCGACCTCCATAATCCTGAAATCTTAATTTATATCAGCACCAACTCAAAAGTCTAAAACACAAAGTCTCACCTCAATATTATGTAAATCAGTAATGGACGGGATTCAAGATATGATTTTTCCTAAGGCAAATTGCCTTGTTCCTGTGCACTATTGAAATTCAACAAGTTAGGACAGGAAAAGAACAGATAATCCTATTCCAAATGAGAAAAAATGAAAAAGAAAAAGAATAAAAAAGATTTTGAGCAGGTCTGAAACACAAAGTCAAGCAACATAAAATCTTTAGTCTTGAGAAAAATCTTCTCTGACTTGATGCTTTGCTCTCCAGACTCACAGAGGCAGAGGTCTCCTTTTCTGAATCCCCTGGAGTGAGATATCTGCCACTGCAGTATTGCTGTGTAGAATTCAGGCTTTGAGAAGCTCTGTCCAACAGTTTCACCATGTGTCAAAGCTCTCATGAGGTGGAGTCATGTGCCTGTAGCAATTTCTGGCCCAAATCATGTGCTGGTAGCTTTTACTTGTCTGGGATTATGAAAGAATTATCCTTCCCAGGATTCAGCAGAGAACTGTCCCACTGGAGGCTCTCTGCCAATGAATCTCTTCATCATCCTTTGAAATGTAAGTAGTCTAAGCAGCTATATCTTACAGCTTCACTGTATACCATGAGCACTGAATAGAACAGTAGCATATGAAGTGGCCACATTACAGTGGGGGTGAGGGAGCAGCGTCCAACATATGAGGCAGTACTGGGCAGAGATAGTCCCTCCTTTTAAGTTGTTCTGCCCCCCACAACTTTTGTGACAGAACTGACCCTTGCAATCTTCCAAGCAGGCATGTGGCTCTTCCTTCTTCTCTTGCAGGCAGGATGTCTTATTTTTTTTCCACATGTGATTTACATGACTAAGAATTTTAAGATTTTTCACTGGTTTCCATTACTGGTAAAAAAATAGTCTATTTTGAAATCATTTTTCTCTTCTCACATTTTACTCTAGTCAATAAAGAGAAGCCAAACAATAGCTTTAATATTTCACTTAAATATTTCCCCTGTCACATATTCAATTTAATCACAAACAAGTCCCAGCTTCCATAAAATACTAGGATGTGAACCTGGTTCACCCCAGCTCCGAGTCACTATGTGTCTAGGATGGCCTTCTGTCCACTCTCTGATAACACATTCGTCATCTGTGCTGAAACACCATGGTGATGTTGTCATCCATATTCTACCAACATTCCAGTCACAACCACCTGCTACTTTTTCGTTACTGTGACTTGTTATCCAACACCTACAATTTAGGAGAGGAAAGGTTTATTTTGGGTCAGAATTTCAGACAGTCACAGCCCATTCGTTGGCAGCTGGTAATGGTGGAAGCACAGGGCAGAGGTAGAGATGGAGGCAGCTATTCATGGCGTGGCAGATAGAAGCCAAATAAGGGAGGGTAGTAGAACTACCACACACTACCACAAACCCTTCCAAGTCCTGGCCCAGTGAGCCACCCCTCTGGGTTCAAGCCTCAATATTGCACTGCTTCTGGGTCAAGCCCCTGGCATCTGGCCCTTCCAGAAATGCCCCACGTCCAGGCAGCACATGGCTCTCTAGGTACTCTGCCATAACCAAGCACGGGAAGCTTTTGAGAGACACTTTAGAATCAAACCAAAACTTTCTGTCTCAGCTTCCAAAAGGCTTCTGTCTGCCTTCTTATGCAAAATGCATTTAGTCTTTCTCTGAGAGTCGCTGAAGTCTTAACAGCTTCAGCTGTTACAAAGTCCAAGTCCAAAGTCTCCCCTGAGATTCAATGCAAAATCTTCGCTGTGAGCTTCTGTAAAAATCAAAGTTAAACACCTTCAATAGCCAAATGCACAGGATAAACAGATAAACATCTCCCCTTTAAAAAAAAAAGGAATAGAAAGACAGAAAGCAACTGGACCAAAGAAAGTTCTAAACCCATCAGGACAAGGTTTAACTCGTGTAGTTCTGTCTTCAGTGTCCTGTGCAAGCTCTGGCAAGGTATGAACTCTAAAAAGGGCCTGAATGGCACACCCTACAGCGTTGCCTCTGGCTGGAACCTCCATTTTTCGTTCCTTTGGACTGAATCCACTCACAGCCTGCAGCTTTGCTTAGCCTATGGCCTATGTTTCCAGGGTCCCCATTACATTTTTGCTTCACTTTCACAACTGTATGCCCGGACCTCCCTGGGCCCAATACCTGACCTCCAAGGCCTCCCCCTGAAGCCTGCATGGACGCCTCAACCATCCAACCTACCCGTGTTCAGCTTTCCTGAACCTTTGGCCTCTACTTAATTCTACTCTTTGTAATCTGCTCTTCCCACTACTTGGTGGGAGATCTTAAAGAATGTTGCTCTCCTTCTATCGTCCCTCCTCCTCCTTTCTGTTATCACTGTTCCTACTGCTGTGATGTCTTGTGCATTTACTCTGCGATGTCTTATGCCAGAGGTTGGCACTGTACTCACAGTACCTTGTTTAAATCATCCAGGAACATTAAAAGTGACATTTGTGCTCCAGGTGGGGAGTGAAATGGAGATTCTGAGACACAATTAAGAAGTGGCCAATCTGGGATTTAAACCAAGTGATATTTGAAAGTAAAGTCTGTATCAGTAAATTTTGTATTACCAGTGTCCTGTATTTCCACTTAATAAATGCTTACTAAATACATAAATCTACAATATAAATAAAATTTAAAATCAATGCATTTACATTCAGATTTATTCACTTGCTCTTCTTCTCACAACGTAATCCTCTGGAGCTGCCCACTTGGGCCAGCACACAAGTGCTATGGAGACTACCTCACTCCCCTTTCCAATTCTCCACTGGGTTGTCTTCCAGGTGAAAGTTCCTCCTCTAGACTAGACTGCAGTTTCTGCCAGCACGTAAAGTTTTACTAAAGCTTCTAGCCAACTCTTCTCCTACCCTGGCATCTCCCAAGCTACGGGTCTTTCTCCTTCTTGTCTGTAACAATTTCATCTATGTGTGATTCTTTTCACTGCATGAAGTGACACTTTGAGAAAGGTGAGACAATTCATCTGGATGCGTTGAGACACTCGATGGTGTGTGGGAAGACTCCTCCCGGGATGCTGACCGAGGTCCATCTCCTCCTCTCTCTACTAATCCTGAAAGAATAGAACTCTTTATGCTCACTCTTTCATTGTTAGTCCTGGCACACAGAAGAGTAGCTACAATGAACAATGGCGAATGATGGACTCATTTCATTCATTTAGATACTTCTGCCTTTCCAGACCTGCTTCCCACTATGCCAAATTTCTTCCGCATGTACTAACAAAACCAAATGGACTATACCATCAGCCCTTCTTTGTTGAAGTTCCATATATCCGTGCAAGCAGCCTTTATCCTTTATTATTCTTCCTTTGATTGATTCTTTTCCATGTTTTCAGATTTAACTTAGTTGCTCTCTTGGCCAAGTAGCTATCCCTATATAATGTGACTTCATTAAGCTAGTCAATATATACTTTGCTCTTTACTGTTGACATCATAATTTCAAATTAACTGTGTGCATTTGCCTTTAACTTTAGATTATAAGCTTCTAGATAGCACAAACAATGTGTTTACTTTTTTTTCTTCCAGAAACTAGAGAAATATTTAACTTGCAGTTTGTGCTTATTAAATATTTTGAGCTGAGATGAACATTTTTTCCTTATCTGTGACTTTTCTTTCAGCAACAGAATTCTAAAACTGACGATTTCTTTTCCCCCCATTTTATGGATATGTATAAGCGCAAAAATTAAGGTTTACAATGAAGTCGAGCATTTTGTGCACATACGTATCTTGTCAAGGTGACAAGGACTTCCCCACTCTCCTTTTGTCCCTCCCCCTACCCACCCCTCCTTTCCTCCCTGACCTATCCCCCCCTCCGTTCACTTTGTTTTTTCTTTTAAATTCCATGAGATAAAGAAACCAACAATTTCTAAGAAGCAAAAGTTGTGTGTTGCTTAGGAACTGGCTTAAGGTGAACCAAAAGAAACTCTGGGATAATTATGTTGCTGATAATGTAGCACATGATTTTCTTGGTTTATTATTTCACTTGGAAAGTGTTTATTGAGGAACATAGGGTTAGATTTTCATAAAATTGGCCTAGACAATATTTTGGAAATGACAACAGAACTGCAGACCAGAAGAGCAAAACTGGAAAAACGAAATTACATCAAGCTTCAAAAACTCTACTTACCAAAGCAAACAATTGACAGAGCGAAGAGACAGTTCATGGAACAAAGAAGGTATTTTCAAACCACGTATCTAATAAGGGGCTAGTATCTAAAACATATAAGAAATTCTTACAACTCAATAGCAAGAAAAAAGAACCGGACAAAAGTATTGGATAGAAATTTCTCAAAAGAATAAATGGCCAACAGATAGATAAAAAATGCTTATCACCACTAATCATTGGGAAATATAAATTAAAACAGCAATGAAGTGTCACATTACATGTTCAAATGAGTATTAGAGAATGGAGAGAAAAATAGCAAGATTTTGCATCACTGTAACAGAAAATATGAAATAATCTACTTAAAATGAGGAAAGTTTTATTTTGGCTCACAATTTTGGAGATGACATTTCACGGTCACTTGGCACCTGGCTTTGATGAATCAAGACGTCATGGCTGTGTACATGACAGAGGAAGCTGCCCAGATCTGGTGGCAAAGAAGCAAAAAGACAAAGAAAAAGGGGTGGAGCCTCTTTTAGAGTATGCCCCAAATGATGTAACTTCCTTCCAGTAGTTGCTACCTCCTAAAATTCCCATTATGTCCCAACAGTAGCACAAGCTGGGTACGAAGTCTTCAAAATGTGGGCCGTTGGGGAACACTTATCTAAAGCCTAGAAAAAAAAGAGCATTGGTGAAAAAGTAGAAAAGGCGAACACTTGCACACTGTGGATTTCTAAGTCAGTATAACCGTCATGAACAATGGAACTGAGGGAGTCTCAAAAATTAATAGAAGTACAGTATGAATGAGCAACTTTATCCCTAGTAGATATCTAAAGGGAAATCGGAATGAAGACATCCTGCATCTCATGTTTGCTGAAAAGTAATTATTGTGATCAAAACATGTAATCAATGTGTGTCCATCAATGGGTGGGTAGATAAAAATAATGCAGTATATATATACACAAGAAAACATATTCAGCCTTAAAAAGAAGGAAATCCTGCCATTTGTGACAATATAGAGAAAACTTGGAGGACATTCTGTTCAGTGAAATACACCAGATAGAAACAAACAAATCCTGGGCTAGGGGTGTATCTCAGTGATGAGAGGACTTGCTAGCAAGCAGGAAGTGTTGGGTTTGATTCTCCAGTACGACATCGGTTGGGTGTGGTGGTGTACACCTGGAATAACAGCACCCAGGAGACTAAGGCAAGAGGATTACCGTGTGTTTGAGGCCACCCTGGGCTACATAGTGATTCAGGACCAGCCTGGACTACAGACAGAGGAACCCTCTCATAAAAAAGACAAGTGCCATATGAATTAACTTATATGTGAGCATTAAAATGCAGGCTGCTCTTGGGAGATAGGTATGGGGTTTTGGAGAACTGCTGGTCTAAAGATACAAGATGTCATGTAGGTGCAATATGCTCAAGAGATCTATTGTACATGTTAATTATAATTAACAGCAATATATTTTATACTCAAGAGCCAATAAGAGCATAGATTTTCAGCATTCTCACCACAGAAAATATGAGGGAATATAGATGTTAATCAGCTCAATTTGGCCACTCCATGAGGCACAGATGTTTTAAAATATTATATTTATCACCATAAACATATAATCTTTATTAGTTATTAAAATAAATTGTAAAAAATAAAAATATTAGTATCCATTTCATTTGTATTATAAACCAGAGAGACAGAAACAAAAAAAAGGCAGATTCAGCCTCAGCCTTCCTAGACCTTGAAGTTTAATGAAAGGCAGATAATCATACCTTTGCCACACAGTATGAGAAGTTCTGAGTGTAGAGAATTCACCTAAATCAAAATAATTTAATATCCTGCAAGGAAATACAAACCCTGGGGCACTCCTTGGTGACAAAGTGTACAATAGTGTGTGTGAGGATCTGAGGTCTCAGTTCTCTTCACAGAAACAACAAAATAACTCAGAAAAAAGAGAACCTGGCATAGAAAATTGTATGTCTGTCAGAATCATAGTGACTGATGGTAGTCAAAACTTTTGCTCATCCATTTGTAATACTAATTGTGTTTGTAGAAAATGTTTTAATTAACCTGTGCATCATTTTCTAATTTTACAATGTCTACCTTATAAGTTGGTTGTTACCGTTAAGTACGAGAATCTGTAACTTTCGTATTTAGGTGGATTAAAGTCATTTTTCTTTAATAATAGGTATTCTCAATCATCTAAATGTGAAAAGTCTTGATATTCATATTTTCTTATGCAAGAATCTAAGAAATAAAGAACTAAGTATAGTGCTATATATGGAATAGCTGTTCCTTTGGCTCTAGGATTAAAACTAAGACAGAATTAATGACTTTCTTATTGTTTTTACGTAGGTCGATTTGTACATATTTTTCAATAATCTCTCTTGTATCCAACCATACCTAAAATTCAAACAATTTCTCTCTTTCAAAGCCGGCTCATGGCTGCCTCCAGTGTACAAAGAGGTGTGGTCATCTGCTTTTTCTTTCCTTCCTAAGGGTGACTCTTTTTTTCTCTCTGACTTCTTGGAATGGTCATAGAAGGTCTACCAAAGGTGTTTAATAGTGACATGTTTCACTAATTATGTACCTTGAGGAGTAGGTTTACATCACTACTTATTGATCAACTGTAATTATCTTGAGATATGAGAAGGCACCCCTTTCTCTCTTATGACCTATGACTTCTTAACACCTAAACCAGTGTTCCACCTACTGATTCCTTTTAAGACTGCTTAACCTCTTGTCCTCTGGATCTAGGTAGTCACATCTTGAAACCAGCCCACATCATGCCTGTGCTATATACTCATGCATCTTTAGTTTTGACACTTTCTGCATAACCAGAATAACCATCCGTCTTTTCTTTTAACTTGAATTTGTATGATATCAGTGCATTAAGTCATGAATTCCTTGAAATACATATCAAACCCTCTCAGTGATGAAAGTCCATTCACTGAAGATTAGATTAAGTTGAAGATAGCACCTTTATTTCCACAGGGGAGAAAATAAATTCTTAACATAGTAGCCTTCTTAAAATTTCTGGAAAGGTGGGGATGCAGCTTGGTGACAGAGTGCTTTTTCCTGCAAACGAGAAGCCTTGGGTTCATTGACAACAACAAAAAAATCTCTCTTATTGCTTAGGTCTCAACTTTATATCCTCAATGTACAAGAGGAGATTAAACCAAGTGCACCAAACTCCCTTGCAGATATGGCAAGGTGATTTCATACCTCATTTTGAAAATGAACATGGCCTTTACTGCTTTTAAATATTATCTTCATGTTCTAATTTCAACATAGAGACTGAAACAGTTGCATTTTCAATACTTATTGCAATATAGTTGTTACAATCAGGCAGGAGAGATGAGACAAAGCGGGAAACAAGGGACAGTTTATTAACTGGGGTAGGGGCAGTGTGATGTGAGCTCCAAAGGACTTAGGTGGCCCTGCCCCTACAACATTGCCTCCTGCTACAGTCCTTTCTCCTTTGGGCTTCCCTTACCCACAGTCTGAGGCCTTCCTTAGGGGTGATCGCTGCTCCTGGCTCCTCCAAAGTTTCGGGTTCTCCATTGCACCTTCGCTTTCTCCTTCACACCTTCGTGCACTTCCCTCCGTAGGGCACACTGCTAGGCCACCGAGGCCTTCCTATGAAATCCGGGTGGAAGGAACCAGAATCCACAGCTTTTGTACTCTGCAAAATGTACAGTCAGGACCACGTGGATCTCACCAGGGTCAGCCACTGGCTGGAGCAGTAGCCTGGCCCCCTTGGACAATGGCTGCCAAGGATTCTGAATTCTTAGAATGCTGAACTCCTTGGGGATTAGGATTGCCTGAGGGATTGTCTTTACAAAACAAAGTCCTTTAACTTTCACACTTTAATTAATAATGGGTGAGGTGTTGATTCTTGAGACACCCGAAGACCTTTTTTTTTTTTTTTTTTTTGTAGTCCTGACTTGCTAATCTCTTTAGCAACCACATCTGCTTCTTGCTTCTTTCTTTCCCTACCTAATGGCATAGATGTGGCTAAAAGTCACGAACAGTAGTCAGGTAGTCACGGAACAGCTTTAACATTGCACTGCCTTGAGATTTCCTCTGTCATATTAATCTGTTTCAGGCAGTTTCTGGACTAGAGTCAAATACTAAAAATTTTCTACCAGCGCATAGCATGCATGGTTTTTAGACCACTTGCTAATACAATTGTCCTTCTCATCTGAAACTTCTTGAGCCTGACCTTTCCAATCAATCCATACTTCAATCAGCTTTCTGGTTCTCTGAGCTCTGACTAAAATCTCCCATCAACTTCAGTCCAGAGCACGCCATAACTACTCCTTAAAGTTCTCCAAACTCTTCCCCTAAATTAGTTCCAAAGACTTCCAAACCACATGGTAGGTAAGGTCACAAAAATGACCCCACTCCTGTTCCCAATTTCCATCCCAGTTATTTTTTCTCACTGTGACTTAATAGCCAACATCCACAAATTAGAGGAGGAACAGCTTATTTTAGCTCACAAATACAGAAGGTCACAGTCCACACATAGGCAACTGGCAACAATGGAAACACATGTCATAGGCACATGTGGAGGCAGCTCCGCATGACATGGCAAACAGGAAGCTAAGACTCCAGAAGGAAGGAAGTGGTAGATATCCTTCCAGGTCATGTCCCCATGATCTTCCCCTTCCAGGTACACCTTCAGTGTTCCACTTTTCCAGGCTTGAGCTCCTAATCCTCTACACACCTGGATTCTATAATCTCCAGCTGTCTGTCTTCTGCCACACACTTATAACCCACTACACCCACATATCTATAATCCATCCCTTCCCAGGAGATCAGGAACCCATCTTCTAACAACACATGCTTACCCATAGATAATCTGTAGCATCCAAATACATGAGACTTTTGGGGATATTTCAGATATAAACAACAAAGTACATACCCTACTTAATACCAAGATTAATTATTTAACTATTTTAATCAATTCTATATTTTACTTGGATGATAGAAAAATGGACTTGTGAAGATGGAACTCAACAAATAAGAACTCAGAGTGAACTGATAAATGAAAACTTCATGTACTGCAGAACTAACATTGAAGATATTAAGTGGCTCATAAGCTAAGCAACATATTATGTTTAGAAAATTGGTTTTCTATATGAAAAACCAAAATCTGAGATATACCCTAATATAAATTTTTAAAAAACTATTCTGAGTAGACAAAAATCAGTGTGATAGAACAACTTTGAACTTGTAGAAGGAAATATGCTAAAACTTCTTAATGAGCTCAGAATAAAGAACAATTTCTCAAGATAAAACACTAAAATGTTTTAACTTAAATTAAAAGAAAAGCTTCTGTGTTTTAAGACATAACTTTAAAAGAGATAAAATTAAATTTCAGCATGAGCCATTATTTACGACATTCTTGATTAGCAGTGACTGAAATGGAAGCACATAAAAAGTAGTAAGAAAAAAATAGGTAGAAAGTATGAACAGGCAACTTGATAGCACAGGAGGTCAGGTAGACAATAAACACATGAATATATGCTTGGCCTTGTCGGTAAGACAAATATACGGATGGCCCTAGCTCTTATGTAACATGAACAAGGAATAAATATTTGTGGTTAATAGCTATTGATATGTAGGCATTGTTTGTTTCCACAGAAAAAGCTAATCCTCTGATTAAGCAGAGTGAGAGCCAACAGGGTGGCTGTTCCCCACCCAGGCAACTCAGTCACCTTCCTGGGAAGAAATAAAAAGTGGGATGACCAGCTGGCTGTGTCTGGGCAAATCCTTTCTAAAGGAAACCAGAGAACAGAGGAATAAATCTTTTTTCATAACATGTATGTCAGGGCTATTCCACTTGGAGGCATCTACTTCTCATCCTTATGAGGTTCCTCCTTCAGCCCAATAGTCTCCTCTTACCTGCAGTGCACTTTCTCCACTTGTCATCAACCTGCATCAGCCATCATCTGAAACTTTTAAACAGAAGGTTTCATAATAAATAATTCATAAGGCTTATATAACTTTTATCACATTATATTGTAATGATTGTAACCATATCTCAAAAAAGGAAAGAAAGAAAAAGAAATATCATATAGCCAAATCTAAAGAGAATTTATCTAATATATCTAATATGCTCGTCTTCAATAACCTCCAGTTCCCGATCCTAATTTATATGTCCTTAAATCTGATCTCCAATTTTATTGTATTGCTTAAGTAGCCATATGCTCTAATCCAGGGTCATTTTCCTTTAGGTAAAACTCCTGCACCACATCATTAGACAGTCTCTCAGAATTCTTGTTGTTGACCCCAGTGTTCAGAGCCTTTGCTAGCTCCCGTAAAAGCTTCTAAAAAGGGCTATTTTTTTCCTACATCGTAAAGAAACCAGTAAGAGTGAAGAGGGAATACATGAAAAAAATTCAACATCCTTAGCCATTAGAGAAATGCAAATCAGAACAGCATTGAGGTAACATCTTACCCCATAAGGTGGCACATGCCAAGAACTCAAAACGCAATAGATACTGGAGAGATCGTGGAGAAAAGGGAACCCTTTTACACTTCTGGTGGGACTGTAAACTGGTAACACCATCATGGAAAGCAGTATGAAGATTCCTCAAAAAGCTGAAAATATTTCATTTGACAAAGGAATACATCTTCTGGGTATTTCCCCAAGAGACAAAACAACATAAAACAGAGATATATGAACACCCATATTTATGGAAGCACAAATGACAATAGCTAAATTGTGGAAGATGTTGAAATAGCCAACAACGGACCAATAAAGACAAGATATATGGTATATGTATACAATGGGGTACTACTTTTCTATAAAGACAGATTTGAAACATTTGTTGGTAAGCGAGCGCAAAATGAGACCATCATACTTAGTGAAGTGAGTCAAACTCAGAAGGTTAGATATCACACGGTTTTTCTATTATAAGAAATTCAAAATACAAATCAATAATAGAATCAACCAATTGACATATTGGGAGTCAATGGGAATGATGGAAGGGACAGGAGGAGGAAAAGGGGAGAGGAAGAGATTATGAAGTTGACATGATATATATGTGCACAAAATTCTCAAGCTCAGTGTAACCACTGTGTTTCGCACACACACATACACACACACACACACACACACACACACACACACACACATGTACTAATAAAAGTGGGGAAAATTGAAAGGGCTAATTTGATTTAAATATCTCATTTTATCTTCTTTTTTGCCGTTTACCACTCATTAGCCTATTCTTAGCTTTTAAAAAATTATTCTTTAAGTTTTTAAAGTTATTCTTTCTCCTGTCATTAATCAAACACTAACTAGACCCATTGCGTATGGCCACTGCATTCTGAAGTCTGTATATTGTTCATTAGAAGTCTTAACTGGAGACCCTGATAACACAACATTCAGATGTTCTCAAAATCACAGTAGCTGCACCTTTTTCTGTAGTTGGGTGGTTGAAAACATGTGTTTAACCACATTTTCCTAAAACCTGAGTTGTCAGTGACCTCGATAATTCTACTTTTCTTAAGCCAAATATGTAGGCTTTGCTTTAGAGTCCCAAGTCACCAGTGACATTTTAAGAAATGCCAGAATTTATAATATTCAATAAATTATTGGTACTATATTGATGGCCCTAAGGCTGAGGAATCCTCTGACTGATTGATATATCTATCTGTCTGTATATCTATCTATCTATCTATCTATCTATCTATCTATCATAACCTATGATGGACTATCCACCTAGAAATAAGCCATTTCTCATCTTCTCTGAGAGTGCCATTATGTGACTGGTCAGACCATTACTCAATTATGGTTCCTCAAGTCAAGCTGCACTAAAGTAACATAACATCTTAGCTCTTATCTAGAAATATGGGTAATGAGATGCTGGATGCCTATGTGTACAGTTGTGAACTAGGAATAGCCATAACTTGTCACACTCATCCTAACATTTTAGCTTTTAGGGTGCAAGTATTCAGATAAGCACTTGACCTCATAAGCATATTTCATGATGAAATAAGTAAAAATTTGCATTCAAGTCTTTCATGGTATTGTCTGTGTTTCATAATTTTCAAAACTTAAATCCATAGGATTGTTTTGTGTAGTGGGTGGGCTACTAGGACTTTATGGAGAGTCGTAGGTAAGAGTTTGCCCTGATTAGTCCTGCCCAGGCCGTGGTTTCTTGTGAGGCTTTTTTTCTCATTGGATATGAGAGTCTGAGAACAGAATGATCTGACATTGTAATTTCTGCCAAACTCTCTTATAATATCCTTTCCCCTGAAAACAATTAGAAAGGATGTGGGGAGAAAGAAATCTGAATATATGATGCCCATATCGTTAGCCACAAACTTGAAGTCGTCCCAGATTAGCGGCCCATACAACTCTTCACACTAGCATCCCACCACACTCAGAACCAGATGTAAGCAATTCATCTCTTTTATACAGTGCATAGTGTTGGCCTTAAGGCTACCAGATAATATAAAATCATGCTAATTTTTATGCAGTGAAATATCTTTAAACTATTGAAAACCACATGACAATATAAAAGAATGGTTGAATTCATAACATGTCTGTGATTTATTTTTAAACAAAAATATTTATCCAAGTTTCTGTACATATTGACCATAGGTAAAGAAGAACTGAAAGGAAAAACAAAAAAAATTATTAATTGATGCCATAGAATTATGGGTGAATCCTTTAAGGTTAAAACACATTGCAATTACTATCATGATGACAAAAGTATGATGACATTAGGTAAAGGAAATCAAATATCATCTTGTTCAAAGAAACACAATTATAAACAGAGCAAATTTATAAGTTAACAATCTAAGTGAGTGCATATTACTAAAGCAGGATTCTGAGGCTGAGGCGATTGTAGAAAGAGAGAGTTGCTTAAGAATAGGATATCACTTGAAAGCATAACATGAAGAGGTGACACGAGCATTTGTCTCATGTGTCAATCAAGGTACAGCATCCACATGCATTTTTCTGGAATCCACCTAGTTGTTAAATCGCACCTCAAGGAGAAAATCCAAAGTGAAGGGGAACTAAGGATGTGGCTTCTTCTACACATAGCAGAGCACGTGGCTTGCACTCATTACAGTGACAGAGATTTAGATGTTCTTTTTTCTACTTATTCTTATTATCCATCAATATGTTCTATATGTGATATTTTAAGAGACAGATTTTGGGGGGGTTCAAGCAGCAGAAGGAATTGAATGTTCATGATCATATGCACAATTGCATCCAACGTTCAGTCTCTGGAAGCGAGTGCTGCAGCATCTGACTCCGTACCAGACTTTTCTCTGGGTGGATCTTTTTTTGGGGAACAAGAAACACTATTTTTACATAATTCCCATGAATTCTTTAAGTATTTCCTAAGGAAATATTTTTGCTGATCTCATTACTATAACTTTGTAAAGAGAATGCCAGTGGTTCTTGAAGAATAATATCTCCAACCCCCTTTGGCATATGTCACTTATTTTTTACAAGGTAATGACCTTTAGTCCTAATCCCAACATTCCACAACATGCCGTCTAGATCATGCCATTGTGATCACAAATATTTGTGACTATCAAAAATTAAACTTTTAATGTTTTTAATAGAATGAAAAACATAAAGTGTGAAAATAAGCCTTTTGAATGTAATTATTCTCTGGAGCCTGTCTATACTAATGTAAACTGCTTGGAAACATGATGAATAAATTAAATAGATGTCCCCTGTTAATATTTCTGCTGTCCTGGGTGTATAGACTCAGTTTTCAAAAGAAAGTGAAGACCTGCATAGATAATTCAAATAAGGCCTTCTTGTCCCAAGCAGCCTAGCAGTTTCAACTCTAAGCATTTTCAGAAATAACCAACTGAACAGTGGTACTAGCATGTAGTAATCTGAGTATTCTAAATATCTGTGCTACATTGTTATAGGATTGATCAGTCAACACATTAATAATAGAACTTTAAGATTTAGTAATTTATGATGATGGATTCGAGAACTGTACACTGACAGACATTCGGAATATGTTCTCGTGTGGATGAACCAACCATCATAACATGAAGTGCTAGCTGTGACTTTTTGTTAGAACTGCAGTTGTGGAAAACCATCGGATAAGTGACGGATGGAGGTACTACCTCCACGTCATTATTCTGCTTACTAGGGGCACAGCACAGAAGAGAAAGATCCTCTCATAACTTACTTCAATAACCTTTATATTTAATAGCTTATTCTGAGGCTGGAGGCAATTGTGGAAAGAAAACTTTAAAAGCTACATTTTTTTCCAAGAAAAGTTTGAAGCCCTACTCTCTGCCCTGTTTATCTGCAGTCTCTCTTCCTTCACAATTTATCACTTAAATATTTGTTTCAGACAAACCTGCTATGCACTGTTGAATAGTGGAGTGCTGATATGACCTTTAGGCTAAAGACAGTAATATATTGTTCCTTGACAGAACGAGGCAACTGTCTAGCCATAAAAGGAACACGAACTGTATATTGATTTCTTAGTCATGGTGGTGAGCTAGACTTGATTATCCCTGAATGTTTACCTAATTTTAGGAAGACATAATCCTTTCTGTGCATTGTTGATGCAATGGTGTAAGCTTAAGGTAAATTAACTTGCCCACACAGCCTCTACCCACATCCTCGCCCTCCCCAAGACTGTGTTCCAATCAACTGAACTAAGAAAATCAAACCAAAGCATCCTAAGTAACAATTCCACCCACCACCCACCACTCCATGCCTGGGCGTTTCGCAATAGAATTTCTGGTGAAATTGTAGAGCTATAACGTGAGCATTTGCTGTATATAGAAAGCACTAAACAATCCAGTTCAATCTTAAGATGAACTACAGAATGACTCTGCCGTAATCAAGTTCAGCCATTTAAGTCACTTCAAATGTCAAACTGATAATTCTACCAGTTCCAGAAGGCAAATTTCTGAAATTTCTTCCATGGATGGGGTGCTAGAATCGAAACTGAGATAATCGCACAAGTTTACAAAATGTCATTTTGCCTTTTACTAGCTGTTGTCTTGTGCAGGGCAGGAAGCCGGCATCCCTGTGAATCCAGCTCTGGAGTCAACATGATAACTGTTTCTAAAGGCAGCAGTGAGAGACAGATAAGAGAGGTACTCTAAAGTCTGTTAATAATCAAGGAGAACATCCTCACATAAGCTTAGTGTAATAGCTATTCAATCGTAAGTAAGCTCAGAGAATTTTGAATGAGTTTTGAAGCCTCTGGGAAACTTTTCCTTTTGGTGTGTCTGTCTATTCTAGATAATATACACTGTCCATATGTCCTCCCTTTAAATCTTTCTCTTCTAGGAGATGAAGAAGCGCTCCCAAGAATCTTAAATGTTTTGCCTTCAAAAAAAATTCCAGACAAGTGTGTTCCAAACTTTTCAAACTAAGGAGCCTCTTTACCTCAGCTTTACTGACCTATGTTAAAATCTCCAAGATACGACGATATTTTGATACGGTATCCATGTGTATGAGAGAGAATATTCCCATTCACTGACTTCTACCCATCCAGGGAGTGAAACGGGCTTATGAAACGTTGAAAGTTTTATTGTTTATTAGAGATGATACGGAACGTTGGATTACCTATGTTAAATATTCATAATTATTTGACTACTATTGGAATATATGCGGTACAGTCCTGCTAATAGTGACTGAGAATATACAAGTGCATAAGATAAAAATGTGGAGAAGACAACTTGCTTCATTACAGGCAAAGACTTCGTTTTATCTGACCACTTTCTAGCTCAAGCTTTAAAAAATGTGCATTTAGACATGTTTACTTGAAATGGTGAACATAATAAAACAGAAAGGTTTTCAACGTGATTTAATAGCAGTTATATACAAGGGATAACTGAAAAATATGATAAATATGTAAATTGAATAAAACATTACAATAAAAACCACATTGTCATTAATCCCCCTCAAAATGTACTTGTCTGATCGTTTCTGTCATTTTTCTCATGCACTTCTGAAGTCTTTTTTCATGAGCATCTTTACTTGAGTGAGAAGAGTGGCCTTGGTGTTCTGAGCCTATTCAAAACGTTTACCTTTCATGGCCATTTTGACTTTGGAGCAGAGTCAGAAGCTGGATGGTGTCAGAGGCAATTGATAAGGTGGATGAGGTGGACGAGGACACCCCGTCACATGTCCCCATGCCTGCTTTTCTATTGGATGGCAACCAGAAGGAGCTTCCACAGGATCTGTGATCCCATCTTGTAGAGACACAAAGAAGGCTTCCAGAACTGCTTCAGAAAGTGATGGTAATAGTAAGTGCATTTAAAAAAGGATAGTATTCTGAGGAGGACTAATGGAAATGTGCTGTTTATTGTAATAATTTTTAAACATTTAAGCACACACTCTGTTTTTAAAACAGCCTTTATGAGAGGCTAGCATTTTTCTACAAGGTAATTTCAAAGGAGGTTGTGATATTTAAAAAAAACCATGGTCTTTATTTTGGCCCATTTGAAGATATGGGATAATGGCTACTCTCGTGCCCTTTGATACTCCTTAGTGGTTCTTGTGATCCTTTTGGATTTAGTTGCCTGTTCTTTTTCCCCCCTCACTTGCTTTTCATAGAAAGCATTCTTCCACGCTAGCATCCTGGTAGCCATCTTCTTTGATCATTTGCATTGAAGGATTTCTTCTTCTCTAAGGTGGCATTAGAAGTTCACATTTCCCTACCTTCTGGATCTTTTGTATATGTCCTTACTTTACAGTTCACTCATTCATTCATCAAGCACTTACTGGTTACCTATAATATAAGAGACACAGGATCAGGCACTGGGGATACCCAACAAATAATGTACAATCTATGTTACAGGGAGTTTAAAGTCTTCAATGTGAATTTCTAATTGAATACTTGGAATGAGCTTTAAGCTTCCACTTAAATTAAATGTTGAAAATAAATGTATAACGTATAGTTATTTGCATGCGTGAGCTACTCAACAAAGTGGTTGAGATTTCAGCAGATATCAGTAGCCTCCAAAAGATTCTGAACCATTGAGTGAGAAAGAGCCAGGCAGTTGCAATGGGTCCTATTGTCCATGATGAAATGATGGCAGATGCAGCACCAAATGAGAAGAGTATGTGGAAGAAACCAAGATGTGCCGGCGGGACAAGCGGTTTGGGGGCAGACGGGCAATGCCTGGCTGAGTCCTGCAAGATGGAAGTACTCTCTATTCTTCTTCACTGTCAAACTTCTGGGGCTGTTTACTTCCTTATCACTCATTTATCTTTCAGCCAATAGAAATCAGACTCTCATACTCACCCTTTTACTGAAGCTACTCTGATTGATTTTCTTCAAAGATATCTTCTTTCCAAAAATGGATAAAATCTACTTTGGTTCTCATTTTTCCTGACTTTTATGCAGCAGCTGAATATCTCCCGTTTTGAATATTTTTCTTTTTACTGTTATTTCAGTGTTTTCTCATAGTTATAGCTTTCTTTCCACTTCTCTGATTGGTGTCACTAAAAACGTCAATGTACTTCTCTTGTCTCATAAATACTTGGGGTCCAGTCGCAGATTTCTTCCCTTCTTGACCCACCCAGTCTGCCTTGCAGATGTCATGGTCACGTGTAGACTCCCAAGTCATCTCTGCACCACTTTTCCCTAGAGCTCTATGTCTGCACCCAGAATTCTCTCTTCAAGTCTCTACAGAACCATCCACTCAGTTATTTATGATACATCATCATTTGATATTCCATGGGTAGTTTGTGCTCAAGATGTTCAAAACTAACCTCATCATTTTCTCTATGAATATGTAGAAAGCAGCTTCAATAGATTGAAAAGAAAAAGTAGACAGTGTGTGAATGCTAAGAAGCAATAAATAAAAATCAAGAGTTCCAGGCATTTGGTGGTGACTTTTAGAGATATTGTTTCAGCCTTCATGGAATTACACTTTAGGGGTAAATATGGACAAAGAAAGAGTCAAGCACAATATAAAATAAAGCATGTTGTGGGAGGGAGCCATAACCTAGACATGAGAGTCAATGTCAGCACATGGGAAATCATAATACATGCACAACTAAACTGACTGAATTATGAAAAATAAGCACAAAGAATTGGAGTTATTGAGAAGGAAGTCTGAATGTTTTTAGAAGTGAAGCTGAAAAAAACAGCATTTTAAAGCAAATTTTATAAGTCACATTAATGAGTTTAAATTTCATCCTAAAAACAATGGATAGCTTTAAGTAGAGACATGCATAATCTTAACTTTCATCTATCACGGAATCATCTAACTTACATGTAGAGCTCAGGCTGTGAGAGGGTGATGCTGGAGGCAGAACCGGCTAGAAGCCATCCTAGGTGTAGAGAACAGAGATAGTGGCGCTTTGGATAAAGGTAGAAGCAGGGGGCCCAAGCAAGAGCATCTGAGAACTATTGTAGAAGGCAGACTCTACAAACTTCATAATTTGTTTGTTGAATACCAGAGAGAAAATAATAGAGGGAGGAAAAAAGAGAATAATTTTGTGTGTATATCAGCCAAAAATGAAATAAATTATATTTTGAATTGCTCTTTTACCTTGCATTACTTGCAGAAAAAGATTACTCTTAAACATGAGAAACTTTCTCTTCTGAGCTTTCATGAAAACTCTGGTGCCAAAAAATGTAGCCAGTTCTAGAAAGAAAGAATTTTCTGGGCAGTAGAGGAAAACTCACCCCTTTTTGCTTAGCAAGGCCTCAGTTATGGGTCTTTTCTGATCTTGTCAAGATTCTATCCTTAGTCAAAACAGATGGAGTACCTGACACTTCCTTTCTCAAAGACATCCAAAGCTTCTCTAGAGGTTTGTGGGTGAAACTTCAAAATGCCTGAACAGCACTGCAGTCTCGTGTAGTCTTTATGTGTTGGGGTACTGGAGATCAAACCCTGGGCTTGCACCCCAAGTAATATCTCCAGCCCATTTGCATTTTTGATTTTGGGACAGGGTCTCATTAAGTTGCCCAGACTGGGCACAAACTTGCAGTCCTCCTGCCTCAGCCTCACAGAGTGCTGGGATCATAGGCCGGCACCAACAAGGCCAGCTCTTTTGTCATCTTAGAGGAAGCCTGAAATTTTAGAGATGAGACAAAAGAAAATGCCTTAAACTTCTTTACAACTGTCATAACATCTGGCTTAAAAAATATATGATTAAATAAACGTTGAATTCTAAGTAAATAATAGATTCCATAGAGGTCTCTCTTAAAAGAAAGTGAACAATTGATTCTTGAAGCATCAGTATTTATTTTAATATTTTATTTCTTTATTTGCCAGATATATAAAGCCAGCTTTTCTCATTTTTCATTTGCTTCTTTTCTTTCTTTAAAATAAGTTTTGCAAAGTCTCAGTGAATTAGCATAACAAAAATTATTTTCTTTTACTTCTAAACCAAGGATTCTCAGTTATGTTCATTAAATTTTTAAAATCCAATAATTTAATGTTTTAAAGGTTTATTATTAATGACAAAATTTATTATATAGCAAAGTGGTAATCAGCTAAGTCTCCAAACCATTAAATTTATCAACAGCATTAGAAAGAAATTTTATTGCAAAAATACTTCTGGAATTGATTTTATTTTTAAAAAGTGACAAAATTAATTCCAATTCCAAACACGTAATTTCAATGTCTTAATATAACATAATCAGCTTAGTGCTCGTCTCCTAGCCCAGCAGGCACTGGACACGTCCCCTGAACCGCTGTGTAAGCACTAACTTAGAGACCCGCTGAGATCGCTCCAACCATGCAATTTTACTTTCTTGAAGTCTTCTATTCCCAGCTATAGAGGGAGAGAGAATGCAAACCATTTGGAGTATTTTAGCCAAGAGACTCTTACCAGGTAGGAAGGCTGATAGATGTGGGAGGAGCACACAGAGCAGTTATTGAGTCCTCCTTGCTTCTGCCAAAATATTTAATCCAGTTGGCGGACATCAGCCATTATATCACCATCATTAATAAATCTATTTTAATGATTTGGTACATTTCTGGGCACTTGCAGCTGGAGATTATTTAGTGGGGACTGCGGCTTTTTTTTTTTTGCGACCTCTCACAAACAGAAGAAGGTAGGTGTTACCCAAGACAGTACTTAGGGTGTCTTGAGAGGGAAATATGCCTCTCTAGATATTTTATTTAATGCCAAGACAAACATTATTTTTCTAATGTTAAGAAGCTCAGTTTCATTTACTTAAACAATGAGGACCATGCAACCCACTGTTTTTAAATTTAGCCTTGAGAGAAGCCCCATTGTATCTATCAGCACAAATAAATTGAACTTGAAGTTGGAAAAGAATGTGTGTTTCATATTGCATTTCTGAGTACTTAAAGTTACATAAAATCTAGGGAGCATATTAATCATTTTACTTCTAATTAGGTGTCTCAATGTCCTTCTTCATTGAAATTGTGCCTACTACTCAATAGTGACAACCTTGCAAGAAATTGGCTTGTAACCTTTTAAAAGTTATGGTTGTAGGAATATCTTGTATATATTTATCCATATTGTGATTTATCTCTTACAACTGTACAAGCAACCCAATTTTTGGTCCCATAATCTGGCAAGGATACCTGTACATGGAATTAATAGAATCATTTAAGTCAGAGTTTATGAGAAGTAGCTAGTTCGCCATATTGTAGCAACTTAAGGCACATGACAAATCTAGTAAGAATTTTTCTTTAACTTCAAAACTTTTTTACTGTTGTCTAGACTATGAAGAAATTCTACCTATAAAGACAAGTTAAAGATGGAAAATTTTAATAGATATGTGGCTTTGATAGATGCAGACCAGTCTACAAACCCTCAGATTCACATTTCACACGCCCCGGGAGTGGGTAGAGGCATCGTGAGGGTGCCTCTTCCTCTACACCCCGTCTTTATCTCATTCCACCTCCCTCTTCCAGGCAGAAACATCAAATGACTCTTTGGGAACTTCCGCAGTCTGCCTCCTCATCTGGAGAAAACCTGTTCCTCCTGCCTTCAAGGATAAGAGGTCACCAACACAATGACAGAGCTCCCAACATGCCAGATTTCAGAATTTCAGGAGTGATTGACCTAAATTCGGGACCAAATTGCAAGAGTTTCCTACTGTCTCTGTGGCATTCAAATAAAGGAAAGACCCATTGTATTTTGTGCTCCAAAAGAACATAAAAGGAAATAAAAAGAGGTCTCTTTCCCGTGTGCAGCCTGCACAGTGAAGGCCATTGTTCCTTGGGAACTCCAACAGACACACGCCCGCGGTGCCGGACGAACTGGCTCGTCCTCGGTTTACAGACATGAAGTCACAGTAATGAAGGTCCCATCCCTTGGGTGATTTTCATTTTTGGTTGCACTGAGCTGTTTCCTGATGCACCTGATGAGCCTGAATTCAAAACTCTGAGGCAAGAGATCTCTTAATTATACGTATGCTTATTCTGTCGCTGGAAGAAGTGATCTCTCAAGTAAAGCCAGGAAAGATTCTGTATGCTAGATGACAGGTCATTTGTAGTCAAATTACCCAGGCAAGGAGCAGCCTTGTTCATGTAAGAAAGTCAAAACATATGCAAAGTGGATCCTCAAAAGAGTTGGTCCACTTATCCATAGAAGCAGTGCTTAAGAAGGATTTATGCCATTTGGAAGCTGCTTGGGAAACAAATGAAAACCTCTGGGTGAACAACTGTATATATATATATATATATATATATATATATATATATATATATCACGTGTGTGTGTGTGCGTGTGTGTGTGTGTGCACGTGCGTGTGTGTCTGTATATATTTGTATATAATAACTATAATATAACAACTAGTTAAGAAAATGAACATGGAAATTAAGCCTATTTCCTGTAATAAGATCAGAGCTGAACTTAGGAACTTGTTACAATCTTCGTCTTATTGTCTTCCTCTCTACCAAGTCCCTCTTCCTCTTCTACCTCAGATCCCATGACAAAAAAAATGGTAAAAATAGTAGCTCTATTCCTGCTCAGCCTTATGGTCGTGGGCCGGGATGGTCCGTGGAAGGTGGAGGATTTTTTGTCCCTAGCATGTCACAGTATTTCATCACTAAAAGCTTAAGCTTAAACATCTATTTCATGTCTAACATGAGCCAGGCATAATGTCATGAATTATGGGCATTCCTTTTTTTGTGTGCCGCACAGCAAACAGAAGTATATGTATTTCAGTCTTGACTATTGCTCTCGCTTGTCTAGCTCTCCAGTCTGCTTCTTGATGGAAGGACTTTCATATTGATAACCCTGGTGTGTGACAATGACTGCTGCATGTGAGGAGGTCCGTTCATGAATGATTAAATGAGGGAAGGAATGATTGGCATACCCTTTGATACAGCTGTATTCCACAATTATTATTTTTATTCTTGAATGTTTGCAATGCATAATAATTACATTCAACTTGGGGAATTGGTTCATTTTTGTATCACATCTTAATCATTTTTGCTTCCCTTTGCTTCTCTGCACTCCCACCTCCTGCCATCCCAAAAGTCCCTTTCCCTCTCCAGAGACAGACATTGATTAGATTTTTTCCAGCGAAGAGGCAGCCTTGGATAAGAGCGCTGGGAACCTTCCAGGAGAGAAGACGAGAGGCCTCGGTTAGATCTGCGGGCTCATCCAGCAGAAGGCTTGCTCATGGAGGAGACCTCAGATCTGGACCTGGACATCTGGGTGGCCAAGATAGCAGCCATCCCCCTCCCTCAAAAAAGGAAACAGAAGAATGAGGGAAGGTGCCAAGGACCACCTCTTCTATTTTTACCTTAATTCTATCCAATTTATGGATTTTTTTTTACTACAAATAAAAAATTTAAAGGATTTTTAAAGAAGATAAGCATTTCCATCTCAACTTCCCATGGAATAAAATAGTTGCAGGAGACATGTCTCAGCTGATCGGCAAGTGAAGGTGGTAAATCTCTACGTAGGATCAATAGGAAGATTAAAGGAAGCATTTGGTAACCGGAATTTGAAACCAACGACATTTGTACTCCATGTATTAAATAACATATAGTTTTATGTGTGGCTCCAATGTGTCTTTAGTCTGTGTATAAAAGAGCATCTAGAGCTCTGATTTCCTGAACAAAGGTCACAATGGCCCCGTGTTCTCCTAAGAAGATATAGAGTTAGTCTTGGAACATCCTTTTGAAAGCTGAGAATTGTGATCCACCTTGATTTGATTTTAGTTCCTGGAGATAGGTGTGAGTCTAGATTCATTCTCCAGCAAGTGGACAATCGGTTCTCCCAGCACCATTTGTTGAAGAAGCTAACTATATATATCAACACTGTTGCTTTGTAATATAACTTGATGTCTAGAATCATGACACCACCTGCTCTTCTCTTGATGCTTAAGATTGCTTTGGGTATTCTGAGTCTAATAAAATGGAGAGAAATAAGTAAAAAAGAAAGCTGAGAATTTTGCAAAGCTATGGTGACTCTTATGACCATAGTAATCTGGCACGTAACTAGTCAGTTCAGACCTAGAGAGAAAGAGCCTATCATCTTCTAACACACTGCCACCTTTTGACCACAAGGGGTGTAGCAAAAAAAAAGAAAAAAAAAAGAAAAAAAAAGACAGGAAGGCCTGCTAGCTGTTTCTTGTCACAGCCTACTGCATGGAAGCCACGCTGAACCACCGCCTACTCCTCGCCAGAAGTTCTGTGGACATGACAAGACAGAACAACACGGAGCCGAGCCTCACGACCCTCACGGCCGTGGCAGCAGACTCCTCCCGACCGATTCCCACCGCCCTGGGGCAGCCTTCCTTAACGTGTCAGTGCACTAGCCCTATTACCGAGTGTTTCATGTTGTGTGTTTATAATGTTGTAACATGGAAACAGCCAAGCATGGTTGGTTACGCCTGTAATCTCAGCATTCTGGGAGGCCGGAGCAAGAAACCTGCCAGTGTGAATCTTGCCTGATGCTTTAGCACCTACTTCAAAATGAAATGTATTTAGGGTTTCAGGAATGGCAGAGCAATTAGAGCACTTGCCTAGCAAGCACAAGGCCTGAGCTCAATTCCCCAGCACCACGTAAACTGGGCGTGGTGGCTCACACCTGCAATTCCAGCACTGGGGAGACTGAGGCAGGAGGATTGCTACAAGTTCGAGGCCTGCCTGGACTCTATAATGAGCGCAAGAGCACCCTGGGCTACAGAGCCAAACTCTGTTTCAAAAAATAAAATAAAATATACTTTAAAAGAATTTGGGGGTCTGTCTTAATGCAGAGGACCTAGGCTCAATCCCTAGTATTGCCCAAACACTATATATATATATACATAGATATATTAATATATAAATTTATGTTAATATACATATATTGCATATGAAATATTTAGTATATTGATGAATGTTAATATATATTATATACTAATATATCCTTATATGATAGCACCATATACTTATATGATATTATTTACATAATATTATAGTACATAGTATGGTATATAAATTGTATATGCAATATATAAAATATGTGTGGATTATGTTATATTTTATGTATAATTTCCATTGTTGTATATCTAATGTATATATAATATGTATGGTACATATAATAGTCTATATAATAGTATACATTAATATATTAGATATAGCATATTTTATATAATATATATATCTATACGTGCTATATTGAAATGTAATATAAAACAAGGTACTTAAAATCTATGCATTTTTAGAATCATGTGGCACTTTCCACAATTTCGGACGCAGGTGCTGCTCTTGCCCCAGGTATTTCTGAATACTGACTGCTGTCAGGCTGAGCTCTGGGGTGGGGATGAAGACGCGAGCATCACAGAGAGGCCTCTGCGGCCATGGTCCGTGGCAGTCGTCCGTGGTCCGTGGCCGTGAATATTATGGTTCAAGCGCGTGTTGGACATTTATGACACAGGCCTTGCATGTCAGAAGGCACTCTCACAGAAGAATACAAGGAAAATTCACATTTACTATCGAAGTTGCCTCTTCAGGAAGGGGCACTTACAGAGTTGGAAGTTACCAAAAGAAAAGCAGAGAAGAGCGAGCAGACAGCGGTTCCTGGAAAGAAATCCACCTGCCGAGGCTCAGCAACAGATACTTGGTCTCAGAAATTAAATCCTTGACTTGTATCAGAAGTAACACACTAACATTGAAAATCAGAGTTTAATATTTTCTAAGAAATAAATAAGCATAATTAATGCAAAGTAGGTAAGAGGTAAACACAGGGCTCTAAAATTTTAGAGATTAAGTCAAATTCTATTAGATCTATAATTTTAATCAGCTGATTATTTTGAAACTATGTCTGAAATGGAAACAATTAAACGTGGGGTTAACTAATTTTTTACCATGTTGATGATGAATGTACATATTCTAACAGCCCAGCACAGAGACAGTACAGGCGCTCAGTACGTAACACATCATCGTCTTTTCACCTTAGCTGCTTTAGGGTATTGAACACTTCCTGCTTTGAAGAGTTGCCACCCATTTATAGTCATGAACCTGTTTGTTAAAACATAAATTTGATTACAATCTTGATGATTATGATATGAATACATTTGATGTCTATCAATTCCTTTAAAATTTAATTTATTTTCAATAAAACTGTTTGAGTGTACCTCATCAGTAAGTGATTGGTCAGGCTGTTTTTGTCACAATACAAGTTTTAAATGGAATGCAAAGAATGAATATATTTTTAAATAACATAAATCTTCTGTCTTAACTATCCAGAGTTATTCAAGTTCACTTACTGCACCAATCTTGACTATTTAGTACCAATCGCAGATTTCTCCAAATAAACCCAAGCGTGCATTATAGAGGGCTGGAGATACATGTGGAGCCAACAATTTTACCTGTGTTGGAATATTTCATATATTTTTAAAATTTTTCCATTAAAATACATTTAAACACTATTAATCTCAAAATATGAGGACATCATGCCAAAACATGGTGATTACCTTTTATAATGTAAGACCATTTTATAAAATTTAAATATCTTCTATAAATTAATTCCTCCTATATTGGACTATGACATATTAAGCCTGAGAAGATCTTAGGCATTTAGTACATCATACAGATCAGGACATTAAAGAACAATAAAAGTAGCTTTCTTAAAGACAATTGTGATTCAGAACAAAGATTCTCAACACAGAGTGGTATCCTGGACCCTAAATCAATGTAATTTTCTGGCTGTTTGTACTGTATGCAATTTTTATGAGTCATCAATGAGATGGTCTCTTTCCATTGAAACAAATATTGCAATACATTTGATTAAACAGACTTTAAAATACAGGTATAGCAACCATTATTAATTAAAATAAGTGGTTCTTTTGTATTTCTAACTAAATTAATTTTTGCTAAATATTCTTTCAAACAACATCGAGAATTAGATTGTTCCACATTAGTTTATTCAACAAATATTTATTGAATATGTAGTTCAGAAGACGCTGTATTAAGTCATTGATCGCTATCTTCTTTTATTAAGCAGCACAAAGAAGAGGGAGTCATACATAAAAAATCTTCTTCACTTTCTCCAGATCTTGGGCTGTTTTTGATAACTTACTTCTGCAGAGCATTTTAAAATTTTAGGGTCTTTATCTCAAGACATAAAGTCCCACATCAGATTATTTTGATCGCCATATGACTCTTAACCTTCTCAAACTGTATTTATTTTCCGTGGCATAGATGTCATTAATCTACCTCTTTGATTTTAAGTTCATTAAAACCGAGGCTGTTTAAATGCGACTAGATCTGCCAGTGTCTAGGTCACGTTCTTGAATACAAGCAGTGCTCCACATTTAAGGAAGAAGGGCATTGCATTCGATCCTAATGAGAATACAAGGAATAAGTGCTTCCATGTTAGAGTGGATAACACTGTAACTTAGAGATCTATAACACTAGTGCTCACTGCTAGAATGTCTTAGAACCCCTAATCAGGTCTCTTTCTACTTTACCTGTTACTCAGAGTCTTGGGGCAAGCCTCACACTCGAGATAGATCCACTCTTTCTCCCAACACCACTATAGACACGCCGCCAAATAAAATACTATGTGGATATGTGTTGAAGTACTCTGATTTTTAAGACCAAGTTCACTTATACAAATTATGGAATACTTTTTGTCTTTCTTTTTTTACTTTAATAGCCAGTTTCATTGTTAGATTCATGGTCATGATGAGAACACTGAGCTCTCTGGTAGAGAGTAAGAGATACTGATGATATAGTCCTTTTTAGAACATTCAATGCTACCTAACCATTCACTTTAACTGACTTTGACTCTGCGATCAGTTTTAAGAAAAAATGGACTAGAGCATCTCCAACTGGCCATTAGTGAAGGCAGCTGAACCCTTAGTGGGTCAAACAGTTCCCACTGCTTACCAATCTTAGAGTTCTAGAGAGACTTCCTTTCAAAACTAAAGCCTTGTCAAGAGAACACTTTAAATACCCATTTAAATTTGCATAGCTTTAGCAACAACAAAAGAACTTATTCTTTTACAGACAAAGAAATATAGTTTCTTTGTGCTTCTCTTGTGACCATTACTATAGATAAAAGAACCTCTCAAAAGAAAACTTCAATCACATTCCTTCAACCTTCATTTAGTTACTTTATTCTGCCAAAGCGAAAGGAAAAAGTAAATTCATCCCTTTGGATCAGAGCAATTAAACACAGAAATAGAAATATTTCAATTAAAAAGATATAGACAAGTGTTTTAAAAATGTTTTATTTTTATAGAATTTAAGGCTCATTGACCCAGTTCTGAATTAGGCACCCTTGTTTATTGAGGGAAGACTATTTCCTTCACGTGAACTATCAGATGACGAGGGCTTAGCATCTTCCACTACTCTGTGCTTTGTCGTTTCAGAAGTGCTTTCCCACGTATTATCTCACTTGACCCTTCTACCTGCCCCGTGGAGCTGGCAGGGAAGGTGTCATTTTCTTCTCTTTTTAGTTGAGAAAAGTGAAACTTAATGAACTTCACTGGCTTCCCTCCGGTCGGCCAACCAGTAAGTGGTAAAGTTGGAACTTGCCCTTAATCTTTCGACTTCAAACCGAGCTCTTCAAATTGCTGAACAGTACAAAGAGATGAACTGTAAGACCCAGACCTTAGAATTTTGGTGAATGAAATCCATTTATACTAAGTGGATCCAAAATTAGAAGCTAAAGTTGCTATTTCCATAGACAAAATGCTAGTATAAGTGTATATATTAAAATGTTCTGTTCTAATAATCAGAAACGTTATGTATATAGCAACAGCTCTGCCCAAGTTTAGAAATGAAATAAACAATAATAGCACCACTTCAAACTAAGCAGATACAAACTTCAATAATTGTTTTTCAAGCTGAATCATTGGCCTCATTATGTATTGGATTACCTCAATCTGCTTAAATATTACTCAATTTTTTAGTCAGTGGAGTTTAACCACTGTGTATGAATTTGATGTTATGATATACTCATTTAATAAATATTAGGCTTGTTTTATTGTCTTATGTAATCGACTTTATAATATATTCAAAATATAATGCTGAAAAAATTTGGTACAAAGTTAATAGTTAAAAGTAGGAGTGTAGCTGTGTAGTCTCACTGAAGTAAGCAGCCTCCAGTGTCTTACTAGTAGGATGAAAATAACAGTAGTATCCATCAAATTGACTTATAAGTACAAATGAACTGATTGTCTATGGTAAATATGAAAAAATATGACTTAGGGTCTTTCCAGTGCTTAATTATTCTGCTATTCTTAATTAATGGCAATTATTCTGGCTATTCTGTTGCTTATGAAGATACTGCATATAAAATTTAAATCATTTTCTTAAAGAATTCTCCAGTGTTACTATTGCTTTCTCCAAATTCTTGAAAATCCCCTGAAAGTCTACAGAAATTGATTCCATCAAAATGATGATAACTTTGAAGGGTGTTGATGTCACTGGATTTCCTTGCTATTCTGTCACTCCCATGCACTACGAGTTCCCTTGTGTGAAGAGATAATGGTGGTCTAGTCACTCCTTTGTGGGAGTGTTAAATAGCAGTATTTTATTTAATAAAGTTGAAACTGAGGTCTAATTATACGAAAAGCGATTATTCGAAATATTCCAAAGCATTTTTCAAAGATCTAAATCTAAATGTAAATAAAAGTTTAAATTGCGTATAATAGTCTCTTCTAAGAAGCAATAAAATATATGAAATTTATATGCTATTTACTCTGTCATGTTCTTGAGCATGTGTGAGTAAAATAAAGACAGAACAATAAATAAAAAGGGTAAGAATTTGAACATATGAAAAAGAGACTGAATTTTTCTACTTGCAACTCATCCAGCAAAAGGGTTGAAAAACTACTCTATTCATAACACATAATGAAGGAAGGTTGGGAATTTTTAAGTAATGAAAGAAGAAAACAGGTGAGCCAGAGGAATGTCCAGGTTCTCAGGGGTAACTTAAGCTGGCACTGATCTTGTTTTGGAGATTCAAATGCCACATATAGTTTTCCTTTATTTTCCAATGTGTTTGGCTATGTCAGAGGAATGAGAAAGAGTGGTTTCCTCTTTGAAATAAAATCTTGGCTGCCTTGAGGTGATTGCTTCCAGAAAAAGGGTAATAGAATTTCAGATGAGGAGGAAGCTGACGACTAAAGGCTCTGACGAGTCTAAAGAGCAGGTACCATAGGTAGCAGGAACTGGAAGAGGCGGGAGAAGAAAAGATTACAGGCGGAGAGAGGAATTTCATGTTGAAACAGTGTGGGTGGAGCAGTGCCGAATGACGCTGAAGGCAACATTATGGCGCTCTGAGTCGGGGAGTGGCGTGAAGTGTGTAGAGAGATCTCTGAGTGGAAAATGTTGGGGAACAGGAGAACCCGAGAGCCACAGGATAGCTGATGTTGAGAGCAAACTGTGCCAGCCTGTTGACTGGCATTGGAGAAGAATGGAAAACGAAAGAGTCGCTCAGTTATTAACAATGGAAGAAACACTCCGGAAGTCAAGAAGTCACAATGACCTCACACCATTGGCACTGAGGTCATACTGAAATCACAAAGGGCACAGACCTGCGAGGGAGAATGCTCTACCGCTTCTTCAGTCAGGCTGCCCACTTAGAGTCTCTACCTTTGTTTGTGTTTTAATACATATTTAGAAATTTTGGTCACATTCCCATCTGGATAATAAATTAGCCAGGGTAGAAAAAAATAAAAAAGGAGGGACACAACTTAGAAAGTTACCATAATTTTCCCGAGAACAGACAATGGGGGGTTTGGGTTTGATCGTAGAAGTATGAAAGGGTGTTTTACAGATAGCTTTTACAACATAACCTAACAGAGAAGAACTAATCAGGATAAATGTCTAGATTTACATTAGCTTTATCAAAATTAAAATGACAAAAGAAATTGAAAGATCACAAGCTCATTTCCGTATCTGTTATGTAAAACAAAGCTAAATCTAGAGGTCAATTTGGAGGTAAAGTATAATGATCCTTATGGTCAGAATACAGGTCTGAGATCAATGGGTTCATGTAAAATGTATTGTTAGATAGATAATAATTAAAACCATAAGGATTGAGTAGGGCAACAGAGCAACAGACATAGAGAAGAAAAGGGAACACAGAACAAAGCCGTACGGAAGCACAGGCTCTGGAGATGTCTAACTGACTACGGCCAGCAGGAACATGCAGAAGAAATGAACCAAAGAAGCAAAAAAGAAAATCAGGAGAAAAGAGTATGGCATTATGGAGGTCCAAAAGGAGGGGATTTAAAATCAATAGCTGCATATAAATCCAGTAAGACAAACTCAGGGACAGGCAAACAGATTTGATGACGTTGTCATGAACAACTTAACAAAGAAATGATGGTACGCAACTCCTTTCAGCAGGCAGAAACAGGCCACAGTGCCTTCACAGTGCCAGGTGAAAGCTGGACTTCAGTTCCCACTGCTGAATCCCTAGGACTTTTAACCATCTTCTAGAGCTGCGTAGACTTCTCCACTGTCTCCCTGTTTGTTCATTCAGTTTCTCTCCACAGCCAGGTGGTTAAGCAGATCACCAGCAAAACAATGGCTACTGTGCACGTGTTTTTGAAGTTATGGAATCTTCAGAGAGGACTTTCTACTTAGTGTTTCCTTCATCTACTTACAAAACTTAAAATACTTTATAGAGTAAGATGTATCCCTTCCCCTTAAACACTTTCCCTTTGCTGTTCCATTTAATATAGCAACCCAATCTTATGCACAACATAAAAAGAAGGGAACGTGACGGTGAGCCAATGTAGCTATATATGAGGCAGAGAGTTCTCAGAGCCTCTGTATACGTTAACTCACTTGATCATTGTGACAAGTCTATAAGGTTGCTAGGTGCTGCTATTATTGTTTTTCCACTTCATCCTTGAGGAACTGAGGCCCGAAGAGACAAAATAATTTGCACTAGTCTAGCTCAAGTTTGGGCTCCCAACCTTCAGGCACCACTCTCTCTCTCTGTCTCTCTGTCTCTCTGTCTCTCTCTCTCTCTCTCTCTCTCTCTCTCTCTCTCTCTCTCTCTCTCTCCTTTTGGGAATTCAAAGCAAGCTTCCAAAGGTGAATCAATGTACCCAAAGGCAGGCTTTAAAATAATATCACCGTGAGGGCAAAGTGTGAAAATACATCACATGATGACCTGGACTCTGGTCAGCTGCACATCAAGGGCCTTTTCTGGGAACTCCCTTCCACTCATTGCCTGAACTCATTAAAAGAAATTCCTAAGTGTTAAGGTAACTCTAGTATTACAGGTTCTTAAAGTGGCAAGCTAAGGTTAAAGGTGTGTGAGTATATGCAAATAGACATAATGGTCATCCTTAATCTGGCTGGGTAGCCCGGCTGAGTTGAGCCTAAGAAGCTTACACTTCAGAGTCATTTTTTAACTCTTATTCTAGCAAAGTCGTGTGTATTCTGCGTGTGCTGTCTCCTGGAACTACCAGGCATGTTTTAATTATTAAAATCTTCAATGCACCCAGAAGACACCAACCAATAATATTTGAATGAGTGTAAAAATAAATTAATAAGTAGCATAAATCTTTAGTTTCCATATTTAAATTACATTTGTTTATGGCTATAACCTCAGATATTGTCGTCAGTTTATGTTGTCTAGCTCTATGAGTATTATGCTAAAAAGGAAACAAATGTTAGTGTAACATGAACTGTAGGGTGCTTTGTGGAATTGTTATGGAAATACATTTTGATTGCATGCATGTCATTCAACATATATAAAAATAGCTTACAAAGTCCTATTCTCTGTATTTTCTTCACTTGGCCATTCAATAATTACTGATTGATGCCTTATCGCACTGAAGGAGGTGAATCACAGGAAGGAATAACGCAGACCCTGTTCGTCAGCACTTCATAATTCGAGAGGATGACAAATAATCAGACCACATGGGCACGGTGTGGTGATTTAGGCATAAACAGAAGTTGCTATGGGAACACGTGGGAAGCCACTGGATTATGTGAAGTGGTCAGCAACAGGAAAAAAATGAAATCCTCATCGCTTTCACCTCTTGCACATGTGATGTGCCTCTAAGGAATGTTTGTTTTAAGGGAAACCCACAGGTGAGAGCCCTTGAGTCTGTGTCAGCCTTGCCGGAGCGCCGGCCCTCCAGAGCTTTTGGCGCTGGCCCAGCCCCGAGAAAAGCCAAGGGTAGCAAGAGCTGGAGGCAGCAGGTGGACAGAGAGGATGTGAGGCTCCGGCATCTGTGAGAGAAGTCAGGCCAGTTGTTTATTCTCTTCCTAATCAGCTAATATTTTAGGCCTAATCTTAAATTCTCTTGGTAGCTCCTACAAAGCGGGGAACTTCAGGTAGAGGTCTCGGGATAGGTTTTAAGGGGATATGTGAACTCCCCAAATTCTCAGTGAAGTTCACTACTTAAAAATGATTAGGAATAATTCCAGGACAAATTTGAATCTTATGAAGCATAAACTTCAGGGTCTAATTTAAAGAAAGGAAATATCTAATCTTTCTAATATCTAATATATAAATATCTAATATTATTAAGCTTAAATCTCTTGTACACACCTTCGATGCATACCATAATATAAAGCTCAAAGTGTTGCTTGTGGCTCACCTTATTTATTGCATGAAGAATTAAAAAATTATTTTTTTAAAATCATTAAGAGGTTTACAATAGCACTCTGCATCTACCTTTTTCGTCATCCCCATGCCACTTTAGGTGCATTCTGGGTATAATTCATTTAAAACTCATCGTGATGCTGAGGTTTTATTTTGTTACTGTGGTTTAAAATGACCAAGCTAGGGCCCAGGAAGAACAAAGAGCTTTGCTCGAGGTCACACAGCCAGTATGTGGATATAAGCCCAGGGAGGTCGACTCCAGGGACTGAGCCGTCAGCCACTGTCTCCTACTTTTTTTGTTGTTTTATTTTTAAATTAAACTGAGTAGTAGATTAGGATGGAGATGATGCCCTTGTGCCCAGGATTACCTTCCCACATAACCCTGAGCTTCATCCACACAGAAGAATGAATATTGATGGAATAAAAAGTCTGCATACGAGAAGTGGTTTGAAACAAGGACGGACTTAAGTCCCGTGTCACACAGGCCGTACCAGGAGAGATCACCTCACAATTGTTCAGAAGGTTTCTTGTTGCAAGACATGATGGTGGCTGCAGAGAGGAAACGCGCTGTGGCACGTTCACTCAGAGAGCCCCCAAACAAACTTCTTGTTCTCTAAAGCTATAGGCATCACGTCACCACAAGTCAGCACATCAGACTTCAGCAGAGGAGGTCTGTCTGCTTCCAAAAGCAGGAGGGATTAGGGAACTCCCACCAAAAGCATGTGGGCAAAGGCCGACACTGGAAGACACTTTATTGGAGGACAGTACTGACCAGGACATCAGCCCAATTCTTGGAAATAAAATAAAAGAAACCAAAAAAAAAAAAAAGAGCCCCATTATTATCCAGTGAAACTCCAATGAAGAAAAAGAGTATGCATGTAAAAAGGAGCATAGGGAGAGAAAAAAGGGTTTTATTCATTAAGTCATTGGTTCAATAAACATTTACTAAGTACCAGCTACGTTTTTGAAACTGTCTATTCACTAGGACAAGAAATAAAGGTAAACAAGTTCTTATTTTCAAAATGTTTATCATATGAAAATGTTAGTAAATAAAATAGGCCAAATCAAGCGCTAACAAGGGTGCTATATCTGCTTTTTTAGGTCTAATAATTTTCAAAAGAAAGAAAAAGATTCAAAATAAATATGGCAGTGTATTTACATTGTTAATTCTCAGCCATGACTACATGGGTATTCATTCTATGGTTGTCATATTCAATTTTTTGTAATTAATGTGTATGTTAAAATAAATCGTCACATATTTAAGAAGGTATGAGAGGTAAGGCAACATCTCTACCACTACCACAAATTTCCTGAAGATTTTGCTTTCGGAAAGAACTAATGATTTTTGACTTGAAAATGTCCACTCTAAAATTATCCCACCTTCTGATAATTTATTTTATTACCTCTGATAATCTCATGCTTCATCTTCAGGGTTAATAGAAAGAAGCTTCTTTACAAGAAGACAAGATGTGCTGTGTAGATAAGAGTTAACAAGAGGTGGTACTATGATTTGTAGAATAAGGGCTAAAATAACTCTTCAGAAGAATGGTCCTTCTATGAATATTCTTTTGTTTACAAGATTTTGTAAATTGAGCTTTTTTCTTTTAAGTTTTGGTAGTTCTGGAGATGGAACTTAAAACCTCATGTATGGTAAGCAGGTGTTCTGTCACTTAGCGGCATATCCCCTCAGCCAAAAATAGAGGAATTTTAATTCTCTATAGACAAAAGGAGACGGAAATTTAGGCATCAAAATTGGCAGTTCTTCAGAAGCCTTGGCCAACATGAATTCCTGAAAATCAAGTTTATTCTCAGTATGTGAAAGAGAACAAATTCTTCCATTAATCCTTTGATCGCTTTATGGTTTCACAGTTCCTTCTACTGATTGTACTGGAAATAAGTTTCACTTCAGATATAATAGTTAATGATAGACAAGAGAAAAGGAAGTGGGTGTGGTGTGGTAGTTAGCTATAATGACAAGAGCGTTGGTTGCTATTTATAGTATTCGTTAAACTTTCATCTCTTCAAATTGCTATTTCCATGCAGCAAATTTACATCTCTCAGGCAACAGGGTAAGCAATGTGAGATTAGACTGGGAGTAATTTCTGACATTAGTCAAATATGTAATGACTAAGGAAAACACCTTCTTTACCTTGAAGTGCCACCAGTCACCAATGCGAACATGAAAATAAACATTCACAAGGGAAACCTGGGCTGATCAGTGTGGGAAGATAATCAGCCAGAGGACTTAGGCTGTTTGAGACTATCTGGCGCAAAACTGATGCAGTGTAAATTTGGGGTCAATAAAACAATTTTAAGTGAAGCAACTAAAAATCACGTCAGAAAGCCATTTGCTTATACCTAATGACAAAAATAATGGATGGTGAGACCAGATAGTGGCTGAATCTGAGACTGAAAAATCAGAATTGTGATTTTAGAAGCCAAACCTTTTACTTTATGAGTGACAAAGAAAATTCCCCTTTAGACATGGTCAGCTCTGTAGACAAACTCAGTTTCATAAGAGTAGAAGGAAGAGAAGTCAGAGATGGGAGCCACTGGCGCAGAAGGGGGAGCACAGGAAGAACCCGGGCGGAAACACTGTCCTCTGCCAGGTGGTCTTCAATTGGCCTAGTGTGTATGTGTGTGTGTGTGGGGGGGGGGGTGTACAGGGGACTGAACCCAAGGCTTTCACAATGAACTAACTCAGAACCCTTTTTATTTATTTATTTTTTATTTTGAAAAAAATATTTTATAAGGTCACTAAAATAGCCCATTAAGCTGTTGGGTTTCTGATCCTTATGCCTCAGCTTCCCAGAGTGCTGGGATTGCAAAAGTGTGCCAACATGGGCAGGCTTGTCTACTCATATATTGGGTTGTCAGAAAAGCCAAGATGTATTTTGTCTATATCTGTTTTTCAAAGATCACTTATTTATATAAAGAACAAATATCAATGATATGTTGCCTGTTTTGTACAATCATCTTTTACCACCTTTCAATGAGCTTTGTAATTCCTTATTCATAAAAAGATTTGTTGAGTGAAAAACTGAAGAAGGTGCTAATTAACAGCCTTATCTAAATTGAACACTATACCTCACAACAGGTTTTAAAAGAGGGTGAAACAAGTGGAAATCTATTGGTGCAAGGTCATGCGAGCATGGTGACTGTGGTAACAGGTCCTGCGCAAGCTCCAATAATTTTTGACAGGTGACCAGATTTGTATGTAGTCTTGCTTTGCCACGATAGAACACAACTTCTTGATGATTAGCAAGCTCTGGATGTTTCTGGATAATTCATTCATTCAAAGTGTCCAATTGCTGATATTACATATTCAAAATGATTGTTTGGTTACTTGGTAGGTGGTTGAAATCCCCTACACCTTGCGACTCTCACCGCACTGAAAGCGTGACCTTCATCTGATGGACGTCTGCTTTTTCAGTGATGCTTGAGACAGATCATCACGTTGGGGCCAACACCAGCAACATTGTTGTAAACAATCCACTCTCATCGCCAGTTATCAGTCGCTTCTAAAAAGGATCCTTTTCCTCATGTTTAGTGAGCATATAGCAGATGTTTATACACACCACCAAATGAACTTCTTTCGGCTCACGAGGAACCCAAATATTGAGTTTCTTTACATATCTCAACTTCTTCAGGTGATCACGGACACTTGAATGATGGAAGTTCAATGTTCCTGCAATCGCTCATGTTGCGTAATGTGGGTTTGACTTGGTCAATGCCTTTATTTTGTTGTCACCAGCCTCGGTGGGCATCCCTATCTGAAGAGAGTCCTTGAGATCAAAACGAGCAGCACAGAATTTCATGAACCATCATTGTCACTGATGTTCTTGTAAAGCATTTTCACTGTAAACTGTACACAGCTTCTCACAAGCTTGATGCATGTTCTTCCCTTTATGGGAGTATAACAATAAAATATGGAGAAAATGCAGTTAGGTCTTCCTTCTTCAATTTGTTATCAAATCTCCAAAACTCAACCAAATTGCTCATTTTTTTTGAAACTGGAAGGTAGAACTATCAGTTGTCAAATGGCACAGCAACAACATAGATGTAACTGACACAAGTATGCCAAAAATAAACTAGTGTCATTTGTTGACAAATAATCATGACTTCTCAGACAATCCAATATGTTAAAAACTTATGCTCAAGCTTTTTTCTTTATTCTGTTAGTCATGAGTTTTTTGTTGATTAGAACCTTAGTTTACAGCCTGCTAGACTTGAACATAGGATTTGTCCAATACATGTGATAAGCATATCAGTATTGTGAGATAAATTTGGATGATTTGATTCTAATATATTTTTTTCTTGATTGAATACGTTTTGCAAACCACTAGCAGGCTGTGTGTGTGGATTGAGACCAGTGAAAAATAAGGAGTTCTGTGAGGTAAAGCAATCACAGTGGCCTGTATGCTCAGGTAAGGATTTGGGCAAACTTTCTTTCCAGTAAGCAAAGGCAGAAGTCTATGGCTAAAGCCAATAGTGCTTTTAAAAAAAAAAAATCTACATGAATTTAAACATGGTGGTCCTTAAAATTCATATGTTTAAATAACTGAAATTCATTCCACATATAGCTTTTGGCTTAATATTCAACTGTAATGCACTCTTATTGTTTGTGACCAAGTCTCTTAGAACATTGACAATATTGTCAATAAAACATGATGATGATGAAGAAATTAGCACTGAGCTTCTTCCATACAGGCAAAGAAAACATTCTTAACATGTACTAAACCATCTTGTAATCTGAAGACTCTCTATTTCTCCTTCCTTTCCATCACATAACATCATTCTAAAGACTGCAATACTCGGTCGTTATCTTCCTACGATCATGTGCTTTATGCAAGATTTTATTCTGAACTAATAAAATGAATGAGAAATGTACAGATTAATATTTGTATTCCATCAATTAAAGCTAGAGATATGTATTATACACCTGCTCTATATAACCTTCTGGACAAAGGCTGAGGGATATAAAAAACTTAAAGACTAATTTTATCCTTTAAAAAATTAAATTACCACTTGTAAGAAAAAAATAAAAACCCTAGCACCACCACAAGGTCAACAACTCCCAGCAGACAAGGAATGGGAGCACAGAGTGTTGCGAGAAGGCCAGGAAGGGTGAGCTCATTAGGCTGGGGTTGAAAAGGAAGACTTCCTAGAACAGGTGGGGCTGAAGCTGGGCCTGGAAAACTGAACAAAAGTTTGGGAGATAAAGAGAAGACAAACAGGAATAAAATGTGTAAACTTTTAGTGAAGTTCATTTCCAACTGGATTTAGACACAAGTTCCTCTGTCCTCCACTGCCCACATAAAGAATTAGAAATTTATTGGCCCAGGTACTAAAATGTCTAAGGATGTTTCCAGCTTCAGAGATGGTTGGAGACAAGTGCCCCAGATCCCTGGGTTCTCTGTGTTGATTTCACTCCAGAGGATTGCTCCTTGTGTTAGGCCCTATAGGCACCAGGATCATGTCCTACCAACCCATATTCTCTGAAGAACGTTGACAATTGTGTCCTGGGATTGGTCTCATTCACCTGACTTTGGGCAGTTCTTCCTCTGAAGCAAACACTTTGGCCAAGAAGAAAAATTTCTCTCGTTGCCTGACCAAGGTCATGAGCTGCTGGAATTACATTAGATAGGAAATTATAAATGAGGGGTTAATGCTAGTCTAAACTAACAGACAATGAGTTATATGGGATAATTCTGTGAGAAAGTTCTGAGAGGAATTCCTGGAAAGGAAAAGGGATGCTAGGAGTCAAAAATGAAGAGGGAATAATAAATAAGCATTCAGAAATTGAGGAGAGATTAAGTTTACACAGACCAAGATTATAAAGTGCTTAAATGTAAGCACAGATGATCATTAAAACAAATTATAATATTTTGTAGAATTTTTCTGTTTTTCATCTGTTTTTCAAATGATCTACCAAACCAAGATTTAAAGCCATTCGACATAAATACCATGTTCAGAGTCCATTGTTCTCTTCTTGTGACTATTATTTTATATCACTACTAAAATAAATGAATAGATAGATAGATAGATACATAAATTGGGAAATAGAGCAAAGCATAGGGTGGCCTCTTTTGTTCAGAGTATTAAGAAATCTTTTCTTGGGAAGTCCCCATGTTTCAGGTAGAATAGAAATGAATGTCTGATTCATTCATTCATTAACAAGAGGGAGAATGTTCTAAGATCCAATCCGTCCTAACCCCAGCAGATCCTCCCTAATGCCTGTTCTTGCAAAATGCCTCTGAAATTTCAGGGGTGTTTACTGGCGCTTGTTCTCACCGAGTGCTAATGTTCCTATGTCACGTCACTGTACTTTGTTTACGCACTGTGGATCCTGGCATACTTTGTTTTAAAGCACAGCCAATAGTAATTAAGTAGCGCTGAGTACTTAACTCAAATGACATGTCATTTTTGACCTTTTTGTTGTTGTTGTTTCCAAGGTCTCCTTTTTTAAGGTTTAGAATTTCAGGCAAACTGATGTATTAGAATGTCAACAGGTCGAAACTGTGCTTAAAATGTGTTTTCATAGTGCATATTCGTAATCACTCAAACACTTCCCAAGACTCTAATTAATTAAAATGCGTGAGTCTGGCAGGCTCTTACATATCTCGACAATGATTGCACACCAAATGCTTTCCTTAAAATGTATTCTTCATCCTCTTTGGAAAGCACCTCAATCATTCATCTCTGACTCAAGCTTTTCTTCATATTTAATTTTGCATTCTATAAATCCAAGTTTTGACCTAAAATAATTTTATCTCTTATTTTTCTGTCTCCAACACTTATTTTCCAACAGGATTTCACCTTTTTTGTGATGACAATTACTCCTAAGATGCTACAAAAGCTATGGCCTCTTTTCCTCCAAAATGTATAAACACATCAAATATTGTTTACAGTTACAGATTTTCATATTCACTAATCCTGTACAGTCACCCAAGTTTAAAGACATTTGTTTTAAATAGTGAAAAAGTATGAAGATGTTACTTTCCATTTTTATTAAAGGTATCTGTAATGACTTTATCTATCTTCTTTGGTTGTTCTAATTTCTATTATTCCTGGGACAACAGCACAACTTCCAAGGAAAGAGATCAAGGAATCATTTCTCTCTTCCTGTAAATCTTATTGTACTTGCAGACTCCATTCACTGTAAATTTGCAATGCCAGCCAGGAAAACAACCAGACGTCTACCCTGTGACCCCTAAGGAATAGTAAGTTGGGTGTTTCAAGACTACCCAAAGTTAGGAACACACCAAATGGCCTACCTTCCTGCTTATTCATCAAATACCTTTATGGTGTCTTCTATGCTCAAGTCCCTCTGTGTACATTATTTTCATGATTTGACCATACTTGTCCTACAAATAGACAATACATATTTTTGAATATGAGTGAAGGACTTTCATTTATTACTTTGTACCCAGAGTTTAATTTCCAAAACAGCTCTGTAAAACTGACACTAACAGCACTGGACAATTGAGGACTCTGAGGCCCCCAAAGTACCCAGTAACTTCTCCACAGTTATATAGCTGGCAAGTAGCAGGGCCATGGGAGCTTAGATCTGGTGCATTTGACTGCTGCATTATATTATTAATTCCTCAGTCTACTATGGTTGTTGTTAATGGGTAGCTCCATGTAAGAGGTGAAATAAAGATTCATATCTAGTTTACAACTTGCTAGAATATGCATAGATTGGAACATGACTGGGTTTGATTGATCCCAAACCTGAGCCATTGAGTGATATCACCTCTACTTTCTGTGTTATAGTATGAATCTCACCCATACACTAACTGTTCCTCTAAGTTCTAAGTTTTTCTAAGTTCTGATGCATTTACATGCTTATAGTCATGCATCAGAAAGCATCATTTTATCACCATGAGATAATACAGCAGCAACTCTAAGGAGAAGCCTCAATTCTCAAGAAAAAAGAAGCTACAAAAGGGTGTTGAAGAAATTCAGACCTTATTCACCATCTCTCAGTAAGTAATTTATGTGTCCTAAACTGAGTAGAACTGTAGTTCTCTGAATGTTCCACAGAAAAGCTTTAGTGGAAACTGAGACTAGGAAGCAGGAAAGCAATCTTCTTTAGTGTCTTTGATTGTATTAGTTCTTCTTCATAAGGTTTATAAATTGAGGTCACAGGAATGCCAGTGGGACATCTGTTTTTCTGCAACTAAAAATGTGCATGCCTCCAGCTAATGTTTCTCAGGAGAGGCCTGCCTATGATTATCATCTAGGAGACACAGTCACCTCCTTTCATCTGTTTGTCACTCCTTCCTAGGCTCATTGTGAGGGTCGGTGCCCTTGTCCAGGGAAAGATCTATACACAACCAACGATTAACAATTGCTTCTGGCTTTTTGTGTCACACATGTGAAGCCTGAGTCTTAGAACTGATTCCTGAAAATGATAATAATGATAATAATAATAGCAAACCAGGCTTGTCCTGAACTACATATGTAGCATGTCCTAAACTATTTATATATATTCATATAGTGACCTAATAGAACTACCAGTTGCTACTGAGCACCGTTCCTACTATTTGAGAGTTAAATTTTAATTTCACCTTGATAGAAACAAAAAAATAAACCCACAAAATCACAAGCAATGACAATCAAGTAATACACTGGCTAGCTCCAGACTCATCAAGAGGAATACCCATTTGTGCCATGAGATAACCTTCCTAACCCCTGAGGACATCAGTTGTCATGTTAATCACCTGGCCCTAGGTTATATGATCGGCACTTCTCTCCCAAAAGCGCCTGTTCTCTGGATATTGAGGAATATTTAAAGACTGCATCTAAGAGAAACTCCTCTCTTTCCAATTGCAACATTTGCTCAAAGATTGGCAAAAATTCTAAGTATAGGGTAATGAGGAACTTAGGAAACTTATTTAACCATAAAGCTTTTTTCTTCCACATTTAATTTGGTTATAGAAGAATAAATACTGAACATGCTCTTGATTTTTCTGTTTAATTTTCATCATGTCTTTCATCATTCTTGAAAATGTGAACACAAGAAGCAGATAGGTAGATTTACCACTAGTCCAACGCCAGACAGAGTTCAAACAACAGATATTTTGTGATATTTTTGATAGAGAATTCTAAATAAACTCCCATTTTCTATGTTATTTGAAATTCAGATATTGGCTTGTGAATAAGGGACTTAAAGTAGGTGTCACTTTAAAGCAGCAAAAAAAGAATAAATAATTCATATGACTCATGTGAAATATGTTAAATTACAACAATAAAAGAAGAGAGGAAGCTCTTCTGTTACAAATGGTGACAATAATATGCTCGCTACTGTGTACAAACATCACATTGCCAAGTTTTCTGAGCTACTTTTCATGCTGTGAGTGTTACCTTTCCTTGTGCCAAATTCTGTGCTTATATGGTAGCATTAGCATGTAGGCTAGAGAACAGAAAAATAAAAGCAGTAAAACCATGATTTAACATTAACTCCAAAGTAGCCACAGCCAACTGGGTGTACAAGAGATTTTGGTCTCACAGAATCAACCGTAGGTAGAAGCTTGTGTGATAATATTTTGGAGATAATAGAGGAGATCTGCTGACTCTTCCCTTACCCCTCACCTGCAAGGTGATTGATGCTTGGAATTCTAACACCAGAGAACCATTCTTTTGGATTAACAATTGCCCTTATAAATCACCTTATTATTATTTTTTACAGTTATTAATATATTCCCTTTCTACATGGTTACAGAGATACACAGAAACATAAAGACAAACAAAAAAGTAGCTGTAGGGAAAAATATTCCTCTTTTTTTCCACTCAAGCCTTACTATTTTGCTAGAAATTAACACTGAAATATTATTTGAGGACCATTATTGAAGTACCAGGTTTAACAATAATCCAAGCAATAAATGCTGCCAAGGGCTTCGTGTGACACTATACTAAGCACACAATCTTGTGTATTATCTCCTTTGACTCTTAAAACCATAGTAAAGCAATTGCATCTATTAGTTCCAATAATTTTAGCTTCAAACCCTAAAATTAGATCCAGTTCAAAATTATCCCAATGATAAAAAATATTTGTTATTTCACATAACGAGACAGGTGATGTGGCGTGGTTCTAGGACAAGGTAACTCACTGTTGATGTCAGGGTTCCTTCCAGCCTTGCGTGGCCCTCCTGATTCTGTTTAAGGACTGCCAGCTTATGGTTACCTGTAGCCGTACCTCCTCCAACCATCAAATACTCGTGCAATATTCAAAGGACAGGAAAAGCAAATAACATGACTTGTTTTAAAAGAAGAAACAAGTGGTTTGAGAGAATGCTTTAGTCTAGATATTAAGGGTTGCCCTAAAAGTTGATATGTAGAGACCTGGCCTTCGTGGTGCTGGTGGTATTGGGAGGTGTTTGTACACTTAACAGGCAGCGGCCTTTGGTCATTGTGGGGGTGTGCCTGCAAAGGGGGATGTGGTTCCCTGGTCTTCTTGCTCTCCTTGGTTTGTGATGTGACCCTTGGCTCCCACGTGGACACCTCTTACGATATGCTGGCATTTACTGCCCTACCAACGTAACAAGCCAATGGGACCACCCGATATTGGACTTTGGTTATCTCAACTGTAAGCTAAATAAACCTCTTCTCTTTACAAGTTATCTCCTCCAAATATTTTCTTGAGGTAATGCAAAACTGACTAGTATGAGGGATAGTAGAAAATACATATACTTCCTGTATTTGTTTTTTTGGAATAACTTCATTATTCAAAAAGTATAAAGAATGGTAATGGATTTACCGAAATCTTATATTTAAATTATATATATATATATATATATATATATATATATATATATATATATATATATTAAAGTTATTAGATTACTGATTCTAACTAATTAGAAAAAATGACATTCATTTGATTATGTAAGCTTTAGTGGAAATAACTGAAAATCTTACTGGAATTAAATTTTTGGCAGTTCTTTATAACAATACACCAGAATATAAAATTAAAAATGAATATTCCTAATGAATCATCAAGAAAAAAGTTCAGTTTTAGGGCTTTTTTCCCCCTTCACCTTTGTTTTCTTTTGAAATATATCTCTATGCCCTTTCTTTTTTATGTTTAATTGTAACCATGGAAGCAAAACTATTCAGACAAGCTTCTTCTGTTTTTCAAGCAAAGACAGTTTAAGCCAGTTAATAGCAACTGGAAATAAATAAAAAACAAAAATGTCTTTTAACACTAAGTTTATATCTATAATGAAGCTACCAGTGGATCAATCAGTTTAAGATTTTTTTCTAAAGTGACTGGGGTATAGAGTGAGACCCTCTCTCAAAACAATATATTTTTTCTTAAAAATTGACTGGATAGTCTGTTATAATGTAGAGACAACCTGAATTCAGCACAAACAATGTGGTATATTTGGTGAAAAGGAAGTATTTTCCAACTAAACGATTTATTGTCCTCAAAATGATCTTAAATATAAAGAAAAGCACACTGATTATTACAAAATTTACATCATCTTTTTGTAGTTTCAAAAGAAAAAATTAATAATTAATGTAAAAATACTTGTAAAGTAGTGATTACGTGAGGTATTCTGTACATACCCACAAATAAGAAGAACAATAAAGAGTCAAATGAAACTCTTCCATTGAAACATAGGTAAAATTTAATCTTAACTCATGTAAAGAATATAATGAAATGAAATGGGGTCCCTGAGATCTAGAATCATATCAGGTGGCAGTAACAGGCATGTACATTCATGTTCCATTCTCTAACTAGGTTCCATTTACTGATCCAATTTCCTGTTCAGTGAAGTGTGTACTTTGGTACAACTTACGGAATGTGATGGAAGGACAGACTATTACTAATCCTCCTCGACGAGTGAGTCAGACATAGCACCCACAGTGATCTACACAGAACCCAAACATGCAAATGACCATGACTGAAATGCGACCTACTTAGACACATTATCTATGACAAGGTGGAGACTGTGGCTAGTACATTTGTATATTCTACAAATTTTGGGAGACTCTTCTATTGTTCTTTTAATCTATAGTTCTAAATATTAGTTAATAAAATTTTAGGATATCCTAAAATCAATTTGACCATTGTGCTAGTCAGTTCTTTGTTACTATGACAAAATGCCTGAGATAATCAACTAATAAAATGGAAAAATTTACTCCCACTCATAGCTTTAAAAGTCCAGTGTATATGATGGTTTTATCACATTGTTTTGGGCTAATAGTAAAACACAACAATGTGGAAGAAAATCGTGTGGCAAAGAAAACTGCTTATCTCATGGTGACCAGGAAGCAAAGAGGACAGGAAAGGGCAACATCTCAGGGCTGGTCTCCAGTGATCAATTTCTTTCAATTAAGCCTCACCTCCTAGGATTCCTTCACATCCTATTACCACCACTGACACGTGACCGAGCCCTCAACACGTGGACCTTTTGGGGACACTTATGCAAGCTGTAACAACCACTTTTCTAGTACTTCTACTAGATACATTGAAACCTAACGATTATGCAAGTGTTGGAGTCTTCTCAACAGTTGTAACTTATATGTTACAGCTATTTGCATATAAGTAGGCATGTTGTCTAAACAACTCATTCACCGTTGACCTAGGTATGAACCATGGTTCTACCATCCACCCATTACCTGGATTCTTGTAATAATGACCACTTTAAATACATTACCTTAGACGCACACAGTAATATATTTTTGCAACACAAAAAGGTAGACTATCTTTCAACGGTAGTTATACAATGGAAAGAATTCAGGACATATCCTGGAAACACACAACAGCAGGTCTTCTAACTCTTCAAAAGGGGCATTAGGCCATGACTGAGCTAACCTAAGGGAAGAGAAGTCATATTGATCATTGCTTGAATAAAATCTTCAGGATTCTGTACTCATGAGTAGGCTGAAATGACTTAATATGGATTCTGCTTTGACTTTAATACAATAAAAATTACAATTTATCCACTCAACAATGCTTATTACGCCCAATTATGTGTTAGCACTAAGGGCTAGGAATACGGTGGTGAATAAGCCATACTAAGTCTAACAGAAAAACAGACATTGACACATGGGCACACTATCAAATACACTTGTAACTGGTTTACACAAGAAAAACAAAGGAATATTACAGCAAGGTATGATAGGTAGAAATTGTTCATCTCAGTCTGCCCAGGACAATTCTAGTTTGTGATCATTACTACTATCTCATCTCACTCTGCAAAATTCTCCAATTTAGACAATAAAAATATGTGATTACTAGTCACTTGAATCAGAGGGAACCTGGCATCTAAGGATTGTAAAAGACTTATTTTACAAAAAAGTTTTTCATAGGGGTGGGTGTGATGGCATACAGCTGTGGTCCTGGCACTGAGAAAGACTGAGACAAAAATATTGCAAAGTTTGATATCAACCTGTGAAAATTAATGAGAGTTTCTCAATAAAGAATAAAAAGAAGGTCTGGAGATGTAGCTGAACTCTAGAATGTCGTTAGACTTTGTCTTTGATCCCCAGTAGAAAAAGAAAACGGTAGGACAGGAAGCAGTGGCCAGAAGAGGGTAGATAGCAGTGGAATGGGGAAGCTGCAATTGTAAAGAACCGAGAGATTAAAATCAGTCTGAATAAGAGCCTTAGGGCAATCGGTTACTGAAAGTGGTTTGGGAAGGTCCACAGTGCTAGAACAGGTGCAGTGTTTAGCTCAGGCTGGTCCTGAACTCACTATGGAGCCCAGGCTGGCCTTGGACTCATGGCACTCTACCTGCCTCAGTCTCCCAAGTCCTGGGATTATAGGCATGCACATAGATCCAGGACACAGAGCAGTGAGATGTCATTAATCATAATTACGTTAACAGCTATTTCTACAATGTACTTAAGGAGTACAAATATCTGTTTTATATACGTTAGAAATACTTGCTCTCTGGTTGATATAATCATTTAACAAAGTGATATTTAGTGACATTTTCTTGTTTCTTCTTTCATATTAGGAAATTAAGACAAAAAAATTAAAAAGTTTGCCCAAAATTAGAAATCAAGAAAGTGATGAAATCAGATTTGACTCAGGACTATCTCCAGAGTCCTCGCTCTGTCAATCAAGAAGGTAATAATTTTTGCAATGTTGTAAGTGGGCCCAAATGACTCCAGTATTCTAAGGTTTATTCCACCGAAAAATAACTCACAATAAAAATGTTGCATTTGCTGTTATTTTCTCCTCGATTGATTAAAAGTTCTCTCCTGACCAAGTGAAGGATGATCCTGCCTGCATTAAAGAAAATATAATGCTAAACAATTAGATCAATAAAGAGATGATGGAATATAGGCAGCAGGTAGATGACAGATAATAACTAAATGGAAAGATAAGAATTATTAAGTGATTACCTCTGAGAATTTGTTGAAATTAAAGAGTATGGTGGCGGGGAAATGTATTAGTAATTCTACATCATTAACACCATCCACAAGTGCATGTTTTTTAGCAATAAAAATAATAATTAATTGTAAAGTCAATAGTCTCAATATTTCATTTGTTAAGATATTTAATACTTTTGGTGCTGAAGCAAGCTACTTCTAAGGAAACAGCCACTGAAAATCAAGTGACTTGTCCCTCGTCCTGTGAGAACAGAGGGTAATTGAAAAGACATCAAACAAACCACACAGGACATTTGTTTGAACAAGAAATGGGTGGTGTGCATCTCCTCGAGGAACTGTACGTTCTGACAGAGTGTGCTTATGTTCATTCTTGGTATTAAGAGTAACCCTTTGACATGAATCCAGCGTTATCATGGTCTACACTTAGTGCAGCTCAACATCAAGGCAATTTCCAGGTAGCACAAACCAAAGTCAATAAAGTTTCAGTAAAATCTTAATGTGGTTAGACTGAGTTTTAGTTTGGTCTAACTAATCAGTCAATCAAACCATCAAGAAATTTCAATTCTTAATCTCTAACTGCCTTTTTCTTATAACACGGGATTGGCTATCTCATTTGGTCCTTTTACTGAATCACAACGGTGACTTTTGGATCACAATATCCTTCCCGGGAAAGGAAGTTTTTTCTAAATAAAGTTTTTAGATTGTCCCTTTTCACATAGCTGGGCAAACTGAAAATACACTTTGCTTTATATGTATTGTCGATTCTGCGTTTGACCATGAGTATTGTCAGCTTTCCTCTGTGATGTTCGTGGGAATATTTTCTCCTGGGGTAAAATTCTTGAATACTTTGCACCATGCTGTGATAACACACACATATGAATTATGCTTAATGATAATCGGACCGATGTTATGGCTTGAAGTATAAAGTAGAAGTCTGTTGTTCCTTAAGAGATCTCAAAATTCCTGGGACACTCAGGTCCAGGGATCCTTACATCACACATTGCACTGATTTTTGTATTTTAACATGCATGTTTGTCAACAAAGTAGTGCTTTTCTATGTTATTATGAAAAGGGCAAGTGCTAATAGAGCATGAAAAAATTCATAAAATTTTATCAGATGGGAGCGCCAGTTTCACTATGTGTGGCTCTGAACATGTGATTCCATAGATTTCAGACACCTACTTTCAAGGACTTATATTAACTCTAACTTAGTAGAAATGGTAAATTTGAATACTGCTTGTTTAGTCAGGTAACTATGATTCTCTTTGTCCTACGGAATAACAGAGCAACTGTATCCACTGCTCAGGGCTTATACAAAGACACAAATAGCAACTACAAAAAGTTCAGGGACAATATCGAAACTAAAACTTGTACAGATCAGCAACGTGAACATATTTCTAAACATGGTTCTGGTATATTTTTGCTATCTTTATGTGTGCATGAATGCTTGGCTCTGCTTCTTGATTACATGTATACAATATGCTATATACAATCGCATATGTATCAGTTATACTTTGGCTTATATGCTTAGCTTAGTAAGCCTTATCTCTATGTCTACTAAACTTGCTCTTTTACAATATTATTTTCTATATCTGTCTTTTTATATATGGTGTAAAGTAAGCTAGTCAGTTCCTCACATATATTTGTTTACTGTTAAAAGTTGAAAGAGATTTGTCTCATGCAATTTCTCCTAATCGTACTTTAACAATCTCATGTTTCATTTTTGTTAGTTCCATCTCAGGAGACATCTGCTCTTCATCTTTCTTTCTTGTTCTCTATGTGGCGCATGAAATGCGCCCACTATAGGTACGACTTACTTGAGCCTTCACACATGCTAAGCTCATAAGCCGTAATGATAAGACACAGAAGCCTTTGCTTTGGGAAGAAAACCAGCTACAGAGTAGAATAGGATATCCCAGGTTTATACTTTCATCAAAATTTAAATTTAACAACCATCAGTAGACAAAAAGGGCCTATATAGGGGCTTTGGAGTTCAAACAAATAGTTATGATGCCCCAGCAGAGCATAAAAAAGTGATCAAAATGTATAGTGTGCATCTAAATTTTAAAATTTATTACATTAGAAAATAGGAAGGTAAAATTTGTAGAGATGAAAAATGGATTTGGGGATAAAGGCAGACAGGAGAGTAAGAGAGGGAGAGGGGAGGGAAACACAACTTATACGCAAAATGAATAAACAAACCAGGGGCTGTAGTTATATTTGAAAGTGAAAATCAGGACGCCTAGATTGATTTAAATTATCATTGTTTTTCTAGAAATTTCACAACTGGTGGCATCTGAAATTAGATAACGATGTGATATAGTTTAATCAAAGGAATTGAAATGGAAGAAGTCATACATAGCATTTTTATAATATTAGCTAACAAATCACTTAGTTTGCTCTATTGTATCAGTACAGTTTTGGTGACTTGTTGCTGTTTTTCTTCCTTTTGAAAATAATAAATCTATTAAAATTTGGTCACTGGTCACTGGGTCTGTTGTAGTTTGGATCTGGAATGTCCCTGGAAAGTCTCATGCATTAGGATGTTATGGACTATCTATGCAGCCAGGGGATGGGGGCCAGATCTGGAAGGATGGGTGATGAGATTGTGGTAGATTATGGGTGTGTGGTGGAAGGCAGGCACGTGGTAGATTATAGATTGCAAGTGTGTGGTGGATAAGGTGACTTAAACACGGAAGGGGCAGAACACTGAGGCTGGGACCAGAAGGAGTGGGTCACTGCGGCAGAAGCGGGAAAGACAAACACTATCTACTGCCTTCCTTTGGGGACTTCCAGGCGGCAACGCTGTGAGGAGCTGCCTCCTCGTCCACCTCTGCCGTGTGTTTCCGCCATTGCTGGCTGCCCATGAATGGACTGTGACCTTCTGGAACTGTGAACTAAAAATAAATCTTTTCTCCCTAAAGCTGTGGATGGGGGCTATTGAGTCACAGTGACAAAAAAGTAACAGAGATAATGATTAAAAAAATTACAGCAAAAGACATTTTGCCAGTGATCCCCCTGGAAATGCTCCCCCTCCCTTTGAGCTCACTTAACCCACTGATCTTGACACTTTCTCGAGCAGCTCCGGAAGTCTTCTTTGGTTAGTACCTTTACAAGATAGTGGATGTGCTGTCTGCCACACAATCATGGCAAGCTCGTGAAAACACTGTGGTGTGCTGGCATCTCCCTTATTCAATGAATCTGGCACCATGTGACTACTGGCTCTTCCCCAAAGTAAAAGTGACCATGTCATGAGAGTGTTCTAATTGACTCAGTACATTGAGACAGCCACAACAGTGCAATAAAACACCCACGAAGGAGGCCTTCCAGACTGCTTTAGAAATGGGTGAAACTGATAGGTCAGCTGTGTTTGAAGGAATGTGGGGCACCTGGAAGATGTGTGGGGGGTGAATAAAGGCAGTTTACTTCTACTTTTTTCTTCTACAAGCCACAAAAATTAAACATGCACCATATTTTTCTATCACATCTCCTAGAAACAAAAACAGATGCATTGAAAGAGCAGAGAACAGTTTCACTTCAGCGCGGTCTCTCCCTCAAGCTGGCACATTACCATGTTTGGAAAGATCCCAGGCTGCAAATCCTTCCACTCAGTAAAGAGCAGGCAAAGGGGACACAGAATCTGATCTCTGCCTCTCTAAGTACCACCCAAGAGCCCACTTCCTAGTAGTCCCCACTCAGAACATTGAAAGAATTGTTATGGCTAGGTCACTGGGGAAGGCCAAAAAGAGTAAAAAAAAATTAAAAAAATTTAAAAATCAATAAAAATGAAAGATCCCACCAGCCAGTGGCCAGATATCAACACGCATTCTGGAGATCCTGGTATCAGGCTCATCTGATGAGCACAATTGTGGGTTCTTCCACCGCATGAGCTGCGGACAGAGCCGTGATCTCACCAATCCATGCACCCCGAGGTTGAGGGAAACGAGAGGTATTTGTCCAAGGTACAAAGTCTCAATGAAGTGAAAGAAATAAAACTAGACAACTAATGTACAGCCCGCTGCCTACAGTTGAACACAAATCACTGTATACTTAACATTTACCGTCAGGGCAGGGCACAAGTTAAATATTCTTATCAAAGTGGTAATAATAATAAAGAAGGTGTGAGGAGATTGGTGGATATGATGATATATTTATGCAATTGATTGTGATGACGATTTCACATGTACTTACCTATTTCTATAAACTTGGATTTTATAGGTTAAAATGTCTAACTTTTTATAGCAATTGAATATCAATTAAGTTTTTTTTAAAAGAAAGGAAGACTCTTCCACGATGCTAGAAGCAAGTGAATTGTATGTAACATCTTAGATTTTCTTTTCTTGTTAGACCAGAGGAAAAATATTTGAAAATGAAATTGTTCATTTGTACTGTCTAGGTTCAAGTTTTTTGACTCCCATGCATCAATATTAATAAGAAAGAGAATCAGAGGGCGCTGAAACCAGCCGCTCTGGTAGAGCAGTGGGTTAAGGAGAAATCTGTACCCTTCAGGTGCCTGGGCTGGCTAGAGCTAGTGCTGTGGGACCGCCCCACACAGGCATGCCACAACAGGCTTTCAGGGATCTCACAGCCCTTGGTGTGTCTGTCCCCGTTTGTGGCACATTAGTTGGGAAGCTCTGAGATGAGGCAAAAATTATTGTATCACTTTCACATCATCTTAGCAAACACCTGAGGTAGCTAACTTGCATAGAGAAAAAGGTAATTTTGACCCACATTTTTTGGAGGTTTCACTCTATGGGCCTGTTGCAGCACATCAGGGCATGGACGTGTGGTAGAGCAAAGCTGCTCACTTCGTGGTTGGAAAGCCAAAAAGAAAAGAGGAGGAAGGAGCTAGGGTCCTATCTTCTCCTTCAAGAGGTCCACCTCCAGTAACCTGCAGACCAGCTCCCAATATTGCCAAGCCCTTAACATCTGGGCCTTAGGAACATTCCAGATCCAAACCACACCCATCATTTTATCTCAGTTCTCAAGCTGCTAAAGGTAATAATTTTTGTTCTTGGACATTAATGGCTATCAAAACCACCTTTCATATAACTTATAGTAGAGGCAGAACATAATTATAAAACTTGTAAAATGTTGGGTGATAATCACTCCTTGGAATTTCCCAAGGCAGATATTCCTATGGAAAATGTTTTCTATGATTCTTTTTTTTTTAATCAGCAGGAGGCAAAATGTTATGTTGAAAGTCAAATGTCACATTTTTACATTAAAATTGGCATAAAGACTTAGAATTATTTCATGAATGATGAATTTCTAAATAGCATTAGTGAAACTTAATTTGATTTTTTTAGATGACTCCCAGTCTTCTATTCTCTTTCAGCACACCATTAGTGAGTGCGATTTTATCCCTGAATACAACTAATATTGAAACTGCTTCCTTGCTGGATTCAAATGCAGCCAAGTCTCAGAAATTACAACCAGTCTCAAAATCACAGAGCCATGCAAAATGATGATATAGCACATTTGTGATAATATTTCTGAAAGCTGGCCATATTAACAGTCTGAAACATATAAAGTGAAATTGTAAAATTCAGAACCATATTGTTACCAAATATAGATTATACTCATGCATTTTCATTTGGTACACAGAAATTAAGTAAAACATTTTTTTCCTTTAAAAAAATAATAAAACTTTTTTTTTTTGAGACAGGCTCTTGCTCTGTAGGCCATCCTGGTCCTGAACTCACTATGTAGCCCAGTCTGGCCTTGAACACAAGGCAGTCCTTCTGACTCAGCCTCCCAAGTGCTGGGATTGATTACAGGTGAGAGCTGCCATGCCCAGCCCATGTGGTGCTTGGGATTCAAACTCAGGGCTTATAAGCTTGCTGGGCAAGCACTTTAGCCACTGAGCCATTCCTCCAGCCCAGGGAAAGCTGTTTTCTTTTTTTTTCCCCACCATTAAATCACTTTTTTCTTCTAAAAATCTTTATAATATTCAGTCGCTTTACAGAATTCAATTAGAATTGATACTGCATGAATATACCTTTACTTAGTACATATTCAAATAATTTGAGATTTTGATACTCATGACAATGTAATATAAAAATATTAATTATATATTCAAGAGTCTTCGCTAATGCTATGTCTCTATGAAGTTAGCAGTTTGATATTTTTCACTCAACTAAAAATATCAATAAAGTTATTGAACTTTCTACTCATACAGAAAATTAATGTAAGAAATTCTCCTTCTTCGTTGTTGCAGCTTAAAATTATTGCTCCTAGAAGGAAAAGTAAAGATTATTATCTTTGCACTTGAACATAGCCAGTGAAACACGATTAACACCTCCATGCACACACGGCAGGTGAGGGTCAGTGAATCTGAAGAAGAATCTGGGAAAGGGGATTATCCTTTACATCGTCAACAGAATGTTTATAATTTTATATTAGTTAAAATTTTTATTTTTATAATTAAAAGCTTCAAAAAATAGCCACTTATTCATAATGACAATTTGTACACTTGCAGCTGTGTGAACACATCACACTCAAAGCTGCAGCAGCAGGAGCTACTGTATTTTATCTCCTCCGTTCTTACCATTTTACCCTTGCTCTAAAACAGCGTGGTGGGTGTGAGAACCACCTAACAGTAGCAGCGGCGCATTGTTCAGATAAAGATGGCAAGTCTTTCGATTTCATGCACTTTTACCTGATCAGGTGACTAGACAAAGAGGAGGATGGTCACACCGCAGTGGTCAATTTGACCCTGAGCCAATAACTTAGATCTTACTAAGAAGATTGTGCAGCCTGCCAATAGAAAAAAGGCAGGGGGAGGGAATTGATAGTTGGGGATTTAAAATCTCTATCCACCATATTTTTGGTGTGCTTTTCTCTACCTGTGTGTGGAGAAGACACCTCTTTTGGCAAAAAGATAATTAAAGCCTCATATTTCTGTCCTCCATGACTCCTGTGTTAATTCCTTGTTTTTACAAGTGACTTCCTGTGAGCCATTTCTCACAATGGACAGACTAATAATTTCCCCCAAAATATGCATGTTTTAATCCCCCAAATCTGTGAAAATTTTATCTTACAAATCAAAAGAAATTTTGCAGATGAAGTGAGGTCATGGGGGCTGAGATGGGGAGGTAACCCTAGGTAATGTTCACGGACTCAATGGATTCACACAGTTCTTACGCTGTGGTTTGGATCTGGAATGTCCCCTGAAAGCCTCATAAAACGTGTACCTATAAATACTGTGTACTTTTGGAGGGTGAGGCCTGGCTGGAAAGGGCAGATGCTTGAAGCTTGACCTGGAGGGTTTGTGTTCTGCCCTTCCCCTCTGACTTGGCTGTGTCCTGCCATGCTGTGAGAGCCCTGGCTCTGCTTGTGGGGAAGGCTTGGATTGCTCTGAGGCAGACTTGATTGGGATATTCTGGTCAGAGCTCAGAAGACCAGAGTACTGGTAGAAGAGTGGATTGAAAAGGCCAGATTCAAGAACTTTCAAGTGAGAAGGACACTTTGAACAGAAAGTCATCTAAAAATCATGCATGCTACGCTTTAGCCAAAATTGTATTGGTATTTTGCCCTTGTCCTGAGATTTTTGCTTGAAATTGAGATTAAAGATGGTAAACTGCTTAATCTGGTAGAGGAAATCAAGGCAGCCTGATGTTCAAGTTATTATATTGCTGCTGCTTGTGGCTCTCAATGAACTCTATCGCAAAAGGCAGAAAAAAAAATGGGAGAGTAAAATGATACAAAAAAGTCGCACTTTTGCAAGACTGTTCACAATGCCTGTGGTGGTGAGGAAAAGGGCACAGGGAGTTAAAGAGATTAACTCTGAAAGTGTGTACAGTCAGCCTTTGCAGCCGGCATGACATCAGCTGCCTGGTTAGTCAGGGGACTGGATTGCTATGTGCGATTAAAAAAATAATCCACTCAAGTGAACTTTTGGAACTTTTTCATGTATGATATGGAACAACTTTTTTTTTCTCCTAGCCTTATATATCCAGGGAAAAACAAGGGCCTATGCTTAGAGAGAACATTTTAGCAGATATTACATGTAACCTGTGTGAAGTTTTTATTATGTATATCTCAACCACTAAGTTTAGCAGTCCTTGATAAGGGACCTCTGATTCAAATATTTTAAGTTATGAAAATCAGTCTTTTGTCTTCCTGAAGCAATCTGGAGTTATTCCTCCTGTCTCTGATCAAAGAGGCTTTCCACCAGAGTTGTAAGAGGCAAGAGAAGGTTTCCTTTTTTTTCCACTGAGTCAAGAATAGTCTCCTAAAAAGAGACTGCAAAGTGTATCTGCACAATCTGGACTATAGGAAAGATGCCTTGAAGGCATCTCAAAAGTCAACAAGACTCTTTTCTTTACGAATTGAAGGTAGAAAGACAAAATAATTTGCTCTGAGAAGTATACCACGGGGTCAAGGAGAAAAATGATTGCCAAAGTTAATCCTCCTGGACTTCAACCATCTAAGAATTCATAAGCGTCTGTAGCATCTGTCCAAGGGCACAGGCTTGTGCTCAAGTCAATGGTGAGCCTTGGTGATATTTATGAAGTCCTGTTTTCTCAGGTTTGCTGAGTGCGAGAGTTGTGGGTTCACAGAAACTTCTATCTGGATTTCAGATAAAAGAAGTGGACATGATTATTTCAGGGGCCAAGGGAGGAAAGTCGTGGTTTGGATCAAAAAGTATCCCCCCAAAACTTCAAATATATATGGATACTGTGTACTTTGGGAAGCGGGGACGAGACGGAAGAAGCGGATTCTTGGGCTTTCACTAGGAGGGGCATGTGCAGGTTCTCCCTTTCTTCCAGATTTAGCTCTGTTCTGCCATGCTTTGAGGAGCTCTGTCTCTGGCCACTATTTCCAGCCATCTACCAATGGATTGTGACCTTCTGACACTGCAAGCCAAAATAAAGTCTTCTTTCTAAAGTTGCGGTTGTTAGGTATTCTGTCCCAGCAACAAAAAGATGAAGCAAGACTTTTAGAAGAAGGAAACCTCCTGGCTCCAGTCAGAGAGAGAGAGAAAGAGAGAGAGAGAGAGAGACAGAGACAGAGAGACAGAGACAGAGAGAGACAGACAGACAGACACAGAGACCGAGAGAAGACAAGGTAGGAAGATTCAGAGGATGAAAGGAAGGTCAGGAAGAGACAAGACATGACAGATTGGAAGGGAAGCTGTGCAGCCCATGAGGCAAGGGCTGCAGACACCCTCTAGAAGTTGGAGATGGGCCTTTGCAGACAGCAGGAAGCACAGTCCTACAACCAGAAGACACTGAATCGTGCTGACAGTCCCAGTGAGCAAGGAAACAGAAGCACCGTGGGAGCCTCCAGAAGTGAATGCAGCCTGCTGACACCTTGATTCAACCTCCCATAACCCATATCAGGTGCGTGACCTCTAGAGCTGTCAGGTAACGAGTGTATATTGCTTAAAATACTAAATTTCTACTTATTTGCTATAGTAGGGAAAAATGATACTCTAAAAACCTATAATCAAGGAAACATGTGTACCCTCAGAAAAGAACAGCTCAGCGTATGTCTGCCACATTTCAGAGTAACTGTGTGCTAGTTCTGTTCTAGGAATAAATGCCCCATAGGGCATTGCCTGAAAGATCATTACAGCACACCAAATATGAAAAGTTCCTGTTGCCATCACTAAGGATGTTATAGAGCATGTGTACAACGAGCATCGCCTATTGATTACATGGATCCGCTGCTTTGATTGTGACCTACATCGAGACAGAGGCTTTGTCGCTGCAGAGCAACAATCGGATGCAGAATACAGGTTTCTCCTTCCTTGTTGTGCCTCCAAAGGAGCTGGCTTCAGCTTGTTTAGTTTCCGTTTTCTTCTTAGCATTGACGCTCAGGTTCTAAGGATCTTGAACCCAGACAACACAAAGATCCTTGGTCCTGCGTTGCATCCCCAGGAGGAATGCCTGCCAAGTGGTTCACAAGGGCTAGGGTGGCGGTGCAGAGGAAGTCCTGTTACTGGTCACTGAAAGGCCAATTTGCATCAGCCGCTGGTCCAAATCAAGGAAGCCACTCACTGTGGTAAGTAGGAGAAAGGTTCATTCATAGCCAGCTTTGAAGGAAATGGGTATGAGATTAGTTCTCCAGAAATTGCCCATTTCTTGGGCTTGCCTCGGTGTACCAGGTGTACCAGAGATTTTTATGAGCTATGCTGGAGAAGAGGAGGAATTACAGATTTAAGTTTACAAAATAAATGTAATAGTCTGTTGTTGGCTAGGGGATTTTCTGGTTGGTGATATTTGTACAGCGCTGTATCTGAGGTCCTTTTGCAGTCTGCCCCTACCCCTGGGTCTATATCTTGCTCCCAAGGGGAGGGGACTCTTTTGGAAGTCTTAGTCCTTCATACCACTTAGATGTCACTGAAGCCCTGGAATGGCGTGATATGGGGTGAAGGAGGAAAGGGAGGGAAGTAAGGGGGAGAGGTGGGAGTGAGCTTTACATGAAAAAGAAACCCTACTTTCTCTTCTCTGGCTGATGTTTGCATACCCATAGCTCTGGTATTTCTTCTTTATTGTTGTCTTTTTTCTCTTAAGCCCCTTATCCCACTCCCAAAAGAAGGGAAGGGATAAAGCACTTCTGGCAATGCTACTCTGAGAATGATTCTCTAGGAGCCAATTGCTGAGTCCAGAAATCTAGCTGTGTCACATACTAGCTGAGTAAATTGAGCAAAATAATTTAACCTTGTTTTGAATTCAGAGTGATTGGTAGAGGAACGAGTTTATAAAATTTTGGTGTAGATTGTAAGTGCTCAGTAATTCCCATCTATTATTGTTACCTATGTACTGAATTGACTAGCTGGAGCGAAGTAGCCTCTTTAACAAGACCTTTGGGGAGGAGGCAGGGCAGGCAAGAGAATACACAGATGATTTACAAATAACGGTAGTGTCTTTAAAGCCTGCCACAATGTGGGAAAAAGTACTCTGTATAACTTTAATGTAACTTTTATTTGATTAAGTTATTCATTAAAGTGTCTTAGAAGGTCATGTGGTATACGAGTTTGGTTTTTTTCTCTGAAACTTCTACTCTTCCCTAATAAACCTGATTTTTTGCCGTCCAGAGGGTACCACTTTCATTTTGTTTGTTGTTGTTGCTGCTGCTGCTGTGTTTCTTTTGGTACTGGAGATTGAATTCTGGACTTTTGCACTGATATGTAGACTTCTTTATAGACTTTTTCCCCCAGACTTTTTTTTTAAAAATTTATTCTGAGACAGGCTCTCCTTAAATTTCCTACTCTTGACTGGTGCTAAGAATCTTCTTAGCACCAGTCAAGAATCTTCTTGCCTCCGCCTCACAGAGTGCTGGAATTACCGGCACATAACACCATAACCTGCACCAATTATTTTCCCTTATGCATTCTTTTTAACATTTCTGTATTGCTGGATAATGTACTCATGTTGCTACTTCTGGTTTCTTTCTGCTTTGAACCTTTATTTTTTAGCTTCCAGCTAAGAATGATAAAGCATTTGCTGTTCCTTCTACTCTACCTGCAGTCTCCCCATACATATGGATACACCCAAACTCACTTCCACCCAAGGTGGTATTTACATGTAGGTGGAAGTTGATATTCATTGTTCCCCTCCTTTGGCACTAAAGGTTCTGTTGACAATGAAGACATTTTGCATAGCCTGTCTTTTCTTTATTTCACATTGTTTGAGCTCTTTTTGAATAGGAAAGAAATATCTTGTTTTTATTTATGTTTTTCTATTTACCACTAATTTATTGAAACTAAATTGCAGTTGTATAAATCTTTTCACATATACAAATACTAAGAAGTCTATCAATTTTACCTTCTTATGATCTCTCTGAACCTTCTGTCCTGCCCTAGTCGACTTTGGCTAAAGTCAAGGCTGCTACCTCTAGTCCCCACACTGGGCATTTCTAATCACTCTATTTTATACGGGGACCTGTATTTCTCTGGTCTGGGCTTTTCGAAAATTTGTTTTCTCATTTTAATGGAGAATATTCTAGGAGTTTTCTTCTCATTCAGCCAAACACTATTTTGTTACTTACCAAGTTCTGTGCACTGTTCTGGGCACTGACAATATGAGGGGACTGATCTTCAAAGAATTGGGGAGAGCCCCAAGAAGGAAAGGGTCAACTGTCCCCACTCACATGGAAGAGGTGATCCTGACCCATGGGCCCCTGTAGTCCATAGGGCAGAGTTAGTAACACGCTTCCGGCATTTTGCTCTGACCTCTACAGGTGATAGAACAGTTTTTCTGTGGGAATGGCACCTACTATATACTTTCTTGTGATCCTGGCCATGTGGTCTGGCCCATCATAGCCGAAGCTGAACTTTTTTGCACAGGCTTTTCTAGGTCACTGCCCAGAAGTGATGTAAGACAGAGGACTCTTTAGCCAGCTTTCCTTCCCCTCTGGGAACGGAATACTGTCCCTTTCAGCCCTACCTAGTTATTTAGAAGTAAAGGGTGGAGGAATCTTGTTTACATAGGATAGAGTGAAGTTAATAGGAAGAATCCAAGGAAAGAGAGACATTGCACCCTCAGTTGTGTTTCTTATGAATCTCAATGCTACACCCCTGGAAATCTGAATTCTGCCAGGTGCTACATTACCACTTGTTCCTTAGCAAATATTTTTATTTGTCTCCTGAAACCAGAAATCTGAGTAATGGGAAGTTGGAAAACAAAACAAAACAAAATTGCCCATTGTAGAAAATTTTGAGGAATATCTTCTTAAGGACCCACATCTCCTTGGCAAATCCCGTGTAATGATGTCTCTCTCTGTTGGAAAATCAAGTGGGATTAAATAGAATGCTCTAAGGTTTTTGGGTCCCCTCCAAATGACATGCCACGGGCTTGCAATGAGGTAGATGGGTAGATGAATATGCAAAATCAGCAAATTCCTTGTGTGAATAACATCTTCCTCCAGGTATAATCTTCATGAGATCAGGAAGCTGAGTAATTTTGTTCACTCTTATTTTCCTTGTGCTTAGATTTCTTGGATAAGTGAATGAACGTATTATATATAAGTGGACTTCCAGCATAGGAAAAATGAAGGAGAAAATTGCCCCATGGTACTCAACAAGAGCTATAAAGAGCATTGTACTGGAGTGGTTACTCAGTTCTGAGCAAAACACTGTGAGGAGCAGACATTCCCTTCCTCTACCCACTCCCCAATCTATAGAAGAACTTGAAATCGGTGACTCCTGTTGAAGTCAGGCAAACAAAGGGCAATTGACTCTTAACTTCCAGCAGAAGGACTAAGATGTTTCTTCCTTCATTTGCAATAAAAAATACAGTATAGTCTCTCCCACAGAAAGAGTACAATGGCAATTTGGGCAGATCATGAAAGACCAAGATAAGACAACTCTAACACTTTAGGTAAGGTCAGACTTCTCTCTGGTCTTCAGCTATTGCTGTGGACTACAGTGAGCAGCTCACTTAGCAGTAGCTTTGTACATAAATCCTTACCAGTAAATTTCTTGACAGTGAAATGTCAGAGAATCTATAAAATTCCACTGATTACATTATTAAAGAATGCACACAGAAAAAATAAATCAATTTTGAATATTATTTCTTTAGACTTTTACAAATAATAACTTGATACTTTAGAAAATGGGGAAAAACTTCTTTTTCCAAGTGTTTATTTTAAATTGAAGAGGATAGAAAAACTTAACCTGGAAGCTGAGGGTGTGCTTTAAAATTTCTAATGTCTTTGAAAGATGTGAAAGCCACCTTCTGATGCTGTTTCTTCTCAAGATGGCCCATCCAATGACAACATTCAAAATCAACTCATGTAGTGTAGACTAAAAGACATAAGAAGAAAAAACACTTATTCTTTGGCTCCAGTGGACAAATTTAGCATGTCATGTTGACTTGTTTGTTTTTCTCTGCCATTGTCCCTGTGAGATCCAGTCATTGCTACAGAAGATTTGTGGTGAAAGGATGTTGGTGAGTACCTATGTCAATTAACAGATGAGTAGACCTATGACATCCATAGTAAATGACCTTTCATCTTTTGCTCTACATAAAGTCTAAAATTTTCAATAACATTTAAAATGAAAAAGTTAACTCTGAAATACATACTTCCCACATTTTTTCCATGTGCATGTTGGAGCCTGATGATACTCACATATTGGTAAACGTATTTGTCTCTGATTCTATTCCTTTTAAATTTTCCATTTCCACTAAGCCCTACTTTTGGTCTGGCTTGTCCATTAGCGTCATCTCAGCTCCTACCACACATAAAACACATATGCGGTCCTTGATACGCGTTCAGTAAATGAAAGGAGGCTTTACTAATAGGGAGTCATTTTTGACTTTCTGAATATTTCCATTTTTATCGAACTTCCGCTCTTGAAGTGGAAGACAAAAGCACACCATGATCCTCTCTCTTAAGGACTAAAGATTCACCTCAGATAACCTTACAAGAGGGAATGGAGTTTGGGAAAAGACTTTAATTCCATAATGAGATATCTGCTGAAGAAAGATTGCTGATAAAGATGTTCGTAATTGCCCTGTCTAGAACTTTATTCTGATGATGCATTAATTATAGCTGGGTTTTTAACTTCATACTTTCCAAATCATACACATAGAAGGATTAACTTGAGTGGTTAAATCAAGATGCATGTTAAAACTAGCAGATTAAGTAGTTAAACAGTAAGTACCAGCTGGATGAATACAATGTGAAAGTGCTTATTACTCATCCTTAAGCAAATTATTTTGGACAGAGCAAACAAATAACTTCATCCAGAGCAACTCACAAAAGGATATACTTCCTTTAGTATAGGTAGTGGATAACAGAGGTCATGTTTTACAATACAGTTTTCAAATATGCTGAGTAAATACGGTCTACATTAATTAAATGAGCTTGTTGCTATATAGCAGCATTATTTGCCAACATAACTAACCATCTTATGAATTGATTAAAATAGTCATATTATCATATGGCAACAGAAGACAAGGGTTCAATTATTGTCCTTTGTTTTAACCTCCTATTGTTGCTCTAACAAAGTGGCACAAAATTAGAGGTTTGGAACAGTACAAATTTCTCACTTGACAGTTTGGAGGCCAGAAATTTGAATTATATCTAGAAGGCTAAATAAACTCTAGGGCTAAGCAGGACTGCATTCTTTTGGAGGCTCTAGAGGAGACTGTTCCCTGGTCTTCTCTGGTTTCCTGAGGTCAGCTGCGTTCTTAGGCTCGTGGCCCTTCCTCCATCTTTAAAGCATCCACTCTAACAATGGCTGCCATCATCACGTCAATTTCTGACTGACTAGCCTTCCTCTCCTCCTAAGGGGTCATACGATGCATTGGGTCTACCCAGAGGGCCCACAATAATCTTCCCTTCTCAGCGTTTTTAATGCTTAATCCCTTGGCATGTGCAATAACGTATTCATAGCTTCCAAGGATTAGGGGACAGACATCTTTCAGGGTTGTTTTGTCTACCGTAATTTATATGCTTAACCTTGACAATTAGAAGGTGAAATTAGATATCTCTGATTCTTTGGCTTTTTCTAATTCTCTAGAATAGGATTTGTCATAAACATTAGCATTAAATTAAAGGCGACAGTGAGTGTAAGGAATTTAGTGTATTGGCTAGTGTCAGTCATCGATGAGCGATAACTAGCATGAATACATTTATTATACCATTGGGTCAGGTTAACCTGAGGCACTGTTCTTCAAGTCGCTTGGGTCGAGCACATGTAGACCCCGGAGTACACAGCTTCGCTATTTTATGTCCTTAAACCCTCACATCTTTTCCTTTCGCCTCCTTCAGCAGACCAAGCTGACCTATTTCTTTAAAAGGGAAATATAATGAGGAAAGAGAAATGAACGGGAAATATTTTAGGAAGCTCTGGCTGCAGGAATCTTAACTAGAGATAATTTTGAAACTGAGGACACGCTGACCCAGACACTGTCCAGACAATGTCACTGAGCACTCGGGGACTGGGAATGTTGGCAAAATGGTTCCTAGTTCTGTTTGCTGCAGCAGGAGTCAGACCATCTCATCGGGTGGTAAGTAGGGACACACACACACACACACACACACACACACACACACACACACACGGACGAATGCACACGAGTGGAATTTCAAGAAAAACTGCATGTTAGCCAAATATTGTGATCAGAGATCTTCAACAGAACATTTGTGTGATCCACAAAAGTAAATTTCTTCTCTTTGCTTGTGAATATTATTAGAAGAAAACTGTATTGTACAAGTATGCAAAATCAAGTGAACACACATTGTCAAATAAATATTTTTGACAATCAAAAGTTATGTGTTAATTGATTCATATAGACGTAACCAGTTTGCCTTTAACAGTTTTTCAAATTTAAAATCTTTCCTTTATGTCTAATTCCATGCCAGTTCCCCCCTTTTATTGGTATGTATAAGGGCAATACATAAAGTTTACATTGAACTTGACTATTTTGTGTATATATATATATATCATGGCAAAATTACAGATCCTTCTCCCTCTCCTTTTTTTACCCTCCCACTCTTTCTCCTCCCTCCGGTTCCCATCATTTCCCACAATAAGTCCTATGATATAGTTGTGATCTGGGTTTCTCATATCAGAGAAACCATTTCACCTTCTGCTTGTGACTCACTCCAGTAAGCACGATGGTCTCGATTTGCATTCACTTACCTCTTAAAGCCTCCAACCTATCTGACTTTATAGATGAGTAATAGTCCATTGTGTATAAATACCGCACTTTTTGTATCCATTGGTCTGTTGATGGGTATTTTGGTGACTTCCACATTTTAGCTACTGTTAGTTGTGCTGCTATGAACATGGGTATACATGTATCTCTGTTATATGTTGTTTTTACCTCTTTTGGGAAAATTCCCAGAAGAAGTGTTGCTGGATTGAAGGGGATATTTGTTTTCAGTTTTTTGAGAAATTTCCATACTACTTCCCATAGTGGTTTTACTGGTTCACATTCCCACCAGCAGCACAGGAGGGCTCCTTTTCCCCAGAGCATCACCAGCACTGACTGCTGTTTGTGTTCTTGATATACACTATCCTCTCTGGAGTGAGATGGTATCTTAGTGATGTTTTGATTTGCATTTCTCTAATGGCTAAGGATGTCGAAAATCTTTTCGTGTATTTATTGGCCATTTGAACTTCTTCATCTGAGAACTGTTTGGCCTTTTCTTTTTCCCATTTTTCAATCAGATCTTTGACCTTGAGGGGCTTACTTTTCTTCAGTTCCCTGTATATTCTGACTATGAGCCTCCTATCTGAGGTATTAGTGGTGAATACTTTTTCTCAATCTGTCTGTCTCCTTTTATACTGTTGATAGTTTCCTTTGCCATGCAGAAACTTTTCAATAATCTCATCTGTTAATTCTGGGGGCTATTTCCTTTGCTTTTGGTGTCTTATTAAAAAAAAAAAACCCTTGCCTACCCATATGTCTTTTAGATATTTGCCTAATTTGCCTACCAGGAGTTTCAGTGTTTCAGTGTTGATATCTGGGTCTTTGATCCACTTTGATTCAATTTTGGTGTATGGTGAGGGTTGTGTTTGTGTAATGATTGTTTAACATTTGAAAATTGTTATAAAAGGTACACCAACACATAATACAGTAATCTTATAATTTAATATCTGTTATCTATGTCTTCAGTTATACCTTAATTATACTTAAATTTATGAACTGTGAAGAAATTTGCTTATCTTTTATTTTTAATAACTTGATTTGTTTTCATGTGAATGTATGAAAATTAGCAAGTAGCTGAGCATGGATATTTAGCAAGTTTATCGTGAGCTTTCATTATGTTCAAGGAGGTGATGAAGATGAAATTAGTGAAGCAGTCCCGTTCTTGTGGAATTCATTTGTATCAGGACGGAGACAAGGGAGACAAACGACACGTTGGTTGTACTATGGCAATGACCTATGGGAAAAAAACAAGAAGTGAAAACAGTGCGCATAAGTGGGGAGGAACAATGATGGGTTGTATTTTGGATGATGTTTGAGCAAAGAGGACACCAGCTACCGTCTGCTAGGAGATGACTGTGGTTTCCTTCTATCGAATGTTCATACCTTTCTGGTAAGCCAAAGCCAAGCAAACTCATCATTACAACTGCGTAAGAGCAAAAGAAAAACAAGATTAAACAATAACCGGAATTCAAATAAAATGAGAAAGCTGAACAAATTACAGAAATAATCAAACATCCTCGTCATGCAGCCAATAGAAGAGTAGGTAATTCTTGTGGATTATCTACCAATTACAATGTTAGTCTCAAACCGTTCCTCTTAGTTAAACATTGAAGAACCTGATTGGGTAATCACCTTTCCTTTCTGACAACCTCTAGTTTAGAAGTGAAGCCACGCTTCATTGATATCTCTCTAAAATTACCTTGCCGAACCTGAGCCTATGACAATCTCCTTCCAAAACCCCCGATTCTTGCACCACATCACCGCTCATGGTGTGTGGCTTCCTGTAACCAGGCAAGAAACCTAACACCAACAATAAACGTGTTCTGGTGGTCTTTGACCAGAAAACGTGGGAAAACGATATTCTGATGAGCCAAAATTATCCAAATTAATAAGGTAATAAATCACGTGAGGGAGATAATGACAGCAAGATAGGTGATTATAGAAAATACTTCAGGGCAGAAAGCAGAAGAGAGGATAGTGCGAAAGCTTAGTCAGGAGCACCCTCGGGATCAGCGCTGGTTGCAAGTGGGGATGGGAGCACTGGTAGGCTCAGGGCAGATGAAGAAGCTGAACCACGATGCAGCCTCAATGACAGTCTTCACCCACCACAAGCAACTGCGAAGCCAGAATGGCCAGCCATTGTCTTGATTGGAGCCATTGGCCAAGTGAGGTGTTTCTTTGCAAATGAGGCAACCTGTGAAGGGGCTGACAGCTGAGGGTTGTCAGCAAAGACCACTTGGGCAAAGGGCCTTTCGTTGAAGGGGGTCTAGACAACACATTACAGTGACCTCAGTGATCCAAATGTCCGAACTAGCTAAGTTTAACACAGTCTATCTGATTATAAAAGCAATTATCTGAAGCAAGCTACAGTCTTACACACTCCTTTTCAACAGAGAGGTGAGTTATTAAACAATACATAGAGGCTGTCTTCAGAAATTCTTTCTCCAGCTTGTGTTTCAAGAAAATGTATGAGAATATCAGCTAACTCCCATTTGTCCTCTCCATTTGGTTTTTTTCCTTATTTTAAGCACGTGGCCAGATGATTTTATATTATACTTGCTTTGAGACTTCTGTAGTGCAGAAGAGTTATTTCTGTTCTTCTTAAATACAGTGAATGTTAAAGAGGTGATGCTTCCAGATGAGAACAAGAAAGTGTTTGAGAGAATCCCAAAGACAGGATGACTATAATTGAGGACAAAAAAAAAAAGTGGAAGGGAAATGGAGAGTTTCTAGCTTTAAAAAAATCACAAAGTTGTAGAAGATAGAGGAATTATTTGCTGTCAAAGGCAACACATAAGAGAGGAAACAGGTTCTCCTGGGGATTGGCTTCTGGTGCCCCTGGGAATATGGAAGCCCCACCTCTGGGAGCTTACCAAACTCACACACACACTACTAGAATTCATTAAGTTCCACCCTTAAGACCCTCTGTGACAGCCACTCCCTCTCAGTTCTGTGCCAAATGTCAACTAACTGTCATGCCTCTCCTCGGTAGGAACCTGTCACCCATAGGTCTGAGGTAATCTTGCGACCTTGGTTTTCTAGTGTTCTCCAAGCTATGATTTTATAGCCTCCTTGACTTGTAGAGTAGAAGTGATTCTCTTTTGGGGCTTTCTCCAACCCTAACAGAAGCTGAAGTCTCTTTCTATGGATGATAATGGTTATCCAGCGTTTTCGTGCACACATTCTGTCAGATGTAACGTCGCGCCTTTGTCCTCCCTCCTCTGTCTACCTTGAGTTAGAGTCCGTGCGAGGTCTTGGATGCACCCTGCTGCATTCTAGGCAATGTTTATGTCTGGGCAAGTTACACTTTTGGCAGCAGTGTAAATTTCTAATGGAATGTTTTTTATCTCAATTAATAATTTTTGGGTTTAAGGGACAAGTGAGTAAAAACATTTGAAAGTAGCCACTAATTGTGCCTTGTAAGACCTCCCCTAGAGCTTAGGATGAAAGAACTAGATAGTATTATGCATTGCAAAAGAGAAATATGTAAGGGAAATATTTCAGCTTTTGAAAGTCGTGTGGCTTCTATTGTATGGAAAAAAGCCACAGATAATATGCAAAGATTGTAACACTGTGTCCCAATGAGATGTTATTCACAAAAACAGATCTGTGTGCAGCCTGTTCACTACCCTTTCCAGTGCCTAGCAACGATTAGAAGTTGTCATGCTATGAGATACATAAAGGTGAATAACACAAGCATTCTAAGAAGAAACTCATAAACTGAAAGGTAAGAATAATCTGAAAATAAATAATAACAAAAGCGTGAGTTGTATACTGCAGAATATGTACCGTGAACAATGCTAGGATGGAAAGAAATGGAGACAACTTACTTATGGGAGTAGTGGACATTTCATTTATCTGCACCTTGCTGGGCCCAGGTAGCCACGTGTCAATGACGGAGATCCAGAGATTGAAGACTTTGAAGAAAAATTTAGCAATTCCAAGTCCTCATTAGATAATATCATCCAAGACTCGGAGGTCTTAGCACGCTATATAGTATCTCATCTCCACTCATATATTTCTGGCAACAGAGAAAATGTATTAAATTGGATCACTTATGAAAATTATTATTTTTCAGAAATAAGCTGTCTTGAACAAAAGTACAGTGCAAAAATGTGAACAGGGAAAATTGAGGAACGTTTCTGTAATTTTTATATGAGTCGTTATAATTTTTATTTTGAGCTCTGTATTTAATTTGACATAATTTTTGCACTATTTGATATTTGTCAGGTTTTTAAGTAGATAAGAATGGAGCCAGGATGCTATTTTACCTCAAATTTTTACAAAGCCTGTAGTGGCAAAGCAATTATCAGAGGACGTTCAGATAACCAGTGCTGAGGAGAGGAGAGAGGCCACAGGGTGAGTCCAAGAACTCGCACAGACTCTAGCTCAGGGTAGATAGAGGAGGGAGGGCAAGGGTATGTAGCTGCCAGGAACCAACCTGTTGCCTAGCATTGCATTTCAGAATAATTAGGCCTTCCTGAATAAATAGACCCTATGTCCCCATAACAAGCCCACTTTCTCCCCGGGGCACTGGCATGTTTATTTAAAATTATTTAACAGGAAATGAGAATGTTTCAATATTTAATATCAAGTCCTAGAGGCAGTAGTCATAGGATAATTGCTGGAAAACATGGAGCAGTTGCTTACAAAGAAGATGTGCACATAATCAAGGGTGTGTTTATGTATTAATCATTATTTTATTAACTTAAGTGACAATAAATGCGTGACTAAGAATATGTGAGAATGAATCAGTGACATTATACCTGGGTGGTTCAGTTACATTTTTATAGTTTCTAGATTAGATTGTAACAATCACTTGTACTTTCTGTTTGAATAACAAATGAAGTGGATTCTGGTCCAACTAATCCCCAAATCTATATCACGCGAAATGTTCTCAGAAACACCTTGAAAAAATAATGACATAGGGAAGTATATTTAAAGGGCACTTTCCAACCTTTGCAAAAAGGTGCTTAAATAGCATAAGGACAGCTGAGGAGGCTGAGGAGTACATGAAAAATATGAGTGAAATTCTGAAAGATGGTGGCTTTCAGGATGAGGCCTATTGGAAGGTTATTTAAATTTAAGATGGTGCAAAGTATATCTGGACAGAAGCTGAGAACCTTATAAAAATTTACTCTTCCTCTAATAATGAATGGGCCTTTTGTTTTATTTTAAGATATAATTGCATTTTAATGATGCCTACAAAGTAATGTAGCCTTATTTTTTAAAAAAATAAAGAGTAAAGACACAGGAAAGGCAAAAACCGATTCTATGTTATGAGACACCTGAGAATCATTTATTCAAGTAGTGATGAGTTGGCTGTGTACAAAATGAATTGATTCGGTTTATAGTTAAGAACAAAAGGGCAAACTACTGCCACAAGGGCACATACCATCTGCAGGAAAACTTTTGGCAAAATCAAACTCATGTATGATGACACATTAGGCAAGGCAGTTTCGTGGAATCCTCTAAAAAAAATCCCCTGCTGAAGTAGGGAACCCACAGACACCCCACTTCATCTTCTTGGATTCCTAGACAGCCCCCTTTTTCTCCAACCTTCTTTCTTTTAATCATACGGCACCTGGTTCATTAATATTGGTTGACTAGATGAAATACCTTAGAGTTCAATAATTTGAAGTATTAAATTAGCAGATGTTTAAAATCACCAGTAATTTCACCACAGCATGGAGGCAATCAGAACCATCATGCAGATGAAATTTCTTCATATAAATGTAGCTCACACATAAACATGCATACACAAGTCATACTTCTTTTTAGATTTTATGTTTCACAATTTACATCACATATTGGACTCTTCCTTTATGATCAAAAGCATTATTTTTATAACTACATTATTTTCCAGAGTAAGAATATTTTATAATTTGTAGAGCTACTCATTTTACTGTTCAAATTAAAGTTTTATAAAATATATTTATATATAAATATTTCAAATTCAGATTACCATAAGACATATTTTATAAATAAAATACATTTGCATATTATATATTTAAAGTGATGATCAGTTTCTTCTAATCTTCATCTGAGATTGGTGTGTGTATATCCTGTTAAGTCAATTTTCTACTGAGTAATAACTTTTTCCTCATGATTTCTACAGTTCCTTAATGTATAAATTACATGAGAATGTTTTGCCTGTCATATTTGTCGTACATATTTTCCCAGTTATTGACTTATCCTTTTAATTTTATAGTAGCTTTGATATAAGTTGGGTTTTAACTAAATGGACTCTAATAAATTATTCCTTTGTGATTTCCTCCCTTGGTTTTGAAGTTGTGATTATATTTTCTCCTAGCTTTTAATGTTAACATACATGACAAAGTGGAAAAACTCTCAATTGGTTTTCAAATAATTTAACATTTTTCCCGACTTTTTTTAATACATAATAAACATGATATTAAGAAAAATATAAATAAATAAAACACACACAAGAAAATATATACAGGGCAAGAGAAATAACACAGCAGTTAGAGTGCTTGCCTAGCAAGCACGAGGCCCTGAGTTCAACTCCCCAGTACCACCTAGACTAGGTGTGGTGACACCTATCTGTAATCTCTGCACTCAGGAGGGTGTGGCAGAATTGCTGTGAGTTTGAGGCTAACCTGGGCTATCTAGTAAGATTAGAACCAGCTTGGACTACAAGGCAAGACCCTTTCTCAAAAAAAAAAAAGAAAGAAAATACACACAATATAACACAGTAACAAAACTCAGCCTACCCTATTAGAAGGCACAGACCAGACGAACCGGTAGTGTTAGAAGGTCAACAGCGGCAAGTGGTGAGAAGAGAAACTACAGAAATTTAAGGATGCAAGAGAGATGGGGACAGGCTTCTGGTTGGGTGTGCTTTAACTTACATAAAAGTGTTTTAATTCATGGTACTTCTTCAATATGCACTTACTATGTGTACATATATATGTCTCAGAATATTTTCATGATAAATCACAAATCTTAATTTGTTTGAAAAGAATAGTTTGTAACTTGTAAATTACATAAAGTAAATTTTATAGCAGTTGACATCCTCTGCAGGGGACTTTACTGTTCCTTTGTACTCCCTTTGCACTCAAGTTCAAAATTATTACAATTTCCTTACTTTTTTGAATTCATCCGTATGAACTCTCTAATTAGTCTTTAAGATTATAGAAATAAAGGCAGGGAAATTTTTAAAAGTTGCACTTTTATCACTATGGAAGAATTCTTCCCTTGAAGTTTATATGCACGTAATTATTATAGTAAGTGGAGTGTCTAGGAGTTTCCTTCGCTCTAGACAGCAAGAGGCGGCTCATTCTCTCGGTCACAGAGTGCCCGTTTGTGCGACTATCCCAGTCCATTCATTCTGTTTCTGAAGAACACATGACTTGCTTGTATGTTGGGATTGTTATTAATGATGTGACTCTACCTGAATTTCTGTAACTATGTAATCCCAGGGGATTACATACCAAATCATAATTCTATTCCTGCATTGAATTTTCAATATAAAAATTTTCAAAGTGGTTGATCTATTTTTATGTTCTCCTTTGATAATGTACAAGGGCCTCTTATACCTTTTATCTTCATTAAGGCTTGATACTGTCAGTAGTTTGTTTTACACTTTCGGGGGGTTTGAAGAAGTGTTCTAGTGTGATTGTGTTGTTTCCTTGATTTATATAACTTAGCTTTTAAAAATTTGAATCTATGCATCTATAAAATATAGACTGCTTATTTTTGTGAAAATATTTTCTCTTGAGGACATAAGCCAGTGTGGTGGTGCACATCTGTAATCTCAGCATCTAGAGGCTGACGCAGGAAGACTGCCATGAGTTCGAGGCCAGCCCGGGCTATATTGTGAGTTCAAAACCAGCCCGGACTACAGAGTGAGACCCTATCTCAATACGTACGTACATACATACATAAAATACTTTGTGTAAAGTAGTTAACTTTACACACACACACACAATAAATAATATACTTTGTGTAAAGTACCTGGTGAACATATTAGTTTCTAAATACGCATATGATTATGGAACTAAGTAAAAATAATTTTGACAAGAATATGATAACATAAGAATAAATTAAGAGTTTAGCTCTTTTATTTAATTAATTTCCTCTGTCCATTATAAAAATATTGGAGTACAAATAGTGGTAAAATGAGCTGAGTGTGATGGTGCACATTTGTAGCACCAAGTATTCAGGAGACTGAGGCAGGAGAATCACTTCTTCCAGGAGTCCAAGACCAGCCTGGGCGCTTCTGTCCCACTGAAGTGGCTAGCAGCAAAGCCTTGGATAATAATAAAGCACATCTGTACATAACAATGGTAAGCTTATCATCTCACAAGTATGAGAAATTCTTCTAATTAACCCAAATGAAATGTACCATAATCTGTAGCCTGAAGATGAAAATCTACTTTCATTCATCCAGTTATGCCCCACAAACCGAATCACAATGGCCTTAGGGCTTAGAAAAGACATCTCATTACTGTGCAGCTTCTGTTTACATAAACACAAAGTACTGTTCCCAGAATCCTGTGCTCTGTCAAGGGGCTTAAATAAATACCTGAGACCATCTCTAAATAGCAAAAAAATGTGTTGTAATAACTAATATTACCTGTACTTATCTTCAGAGAGTAAGTCCCGACAATCAATGTATGTTTTATGCTAAAAGAGGCATGCTGGTTATTTTTAAGTGCAACATTATGATGACTCAGGTATAGTAGGACCAACAGGTCAGGAAGTGATGCTATTGCGGTTTTCTACAGCTCCTAAGTGAAAGGAAAGAGGCAAGTTTGTCCAGAAGCAAAGGGAGTAAGAGGGCAGCATTTATCATAGTTTCTACACAAAAGAACAGGTACAACAAAGTATGCATGTTTCAGCTCGCCACGTTTGAATAATTTTGGCAGGCTCTGGGAGAAATGGCCTCTCCTGATACCTCCTAGTACCTGGTCCTGGGCTGACTAAGGAACTAATTGCCCAAAGTATGAGAACACCCTACAGGAAGTGGCTGGGAGATGTGCTTTCCTTTGGTTAGTTTATTCACATGAAGACACCCTTTCAAGCGAGTGATTCAGTATTTCTAGGATTTAGCCAAACTTAGGAGGGCCAGTTTCTTAGCATCAGCCAGAATGCAGAAATGAAAGCCTCAGGGACACAGAAAACAAGAAGGTGGAAATGAGAAATTTTAACACTGATAAAGATGGGAAAAATCGGCTGCAGTAAATAAAGTTGAATTTTTTAAATCACTATGTATGTTTATATTAGGGAATACCCAGACTTTGAAACAAGCATTACCTTATTTAATCAATGATGTTGTGAAAAAAACAATGTTGTAGAAGGGGAAGGCTATGAACATCAAATATTTAATTTCCACAGTTCTGGAGGCTGATAATTCTAAGATCAAGACACCAGTAAATTTGGTGTCTAGCAAGGTCCTATTTCCTAGTTCATGAATGGCAGTCTTCCTGCTGTGATCTCATATAACATAGTGGACAAGAGAGCTCTGTGGGGACACTTTTATACAGGTACAGACTCCACTATGATATAATCACTTCCCAAAGCTTTCCTCTGAATATCCTGGTGTTGAAAATAAAGTTTCAAAACTTGTATTTTCAGGAGACACAGATATGTAACCTACAGCATACATGTTCTTCTATATGCTTCTTAAGTGTTGGCTTTGCTGCCATGTGCCTCACTGAGGAAGAAATCCACATGCTGTCAATGCTTTGCATCTGAAATAATAGGGGGAAATTTGGCCAGCCAATACCAACAATGCATTTGTATTTCATGTTTTAAATGAAGTGTCCACCAAACCAGTTTTAGCAAAAATGACCTAGAATCCTTAGGTATTAGTAGTATTTAATCCGACTCTTAAGCCAAATCCTATCATCATGAAGTTAAGAGATCTAAGATCTAAGCTATTAACATGTGAGGAGAAACCGGAAAAAAATGATGCAAGATATCTTAAAGTAGTAACTTTTCTTTCTTATATGTACTACTAATATCAATATTGCTGTTAAGAAAGCTAAAATAAATTGTCCCTACCAAAATATTGAATAAATAATATGTAGTGCATGTAAATGTAAGAAAAGAAATTGATTGAATTTATGAAGGTTAAGATCTTAAATTTTAGGTTTTATAAAATTCTTCTTAATAGAAAGAAAAATAATATCAGAAATAAGACTTTTTTCCTTTAGGGTTCAGTATGGTTTGGATCTTAATTATCTCCTAAAGGGTCATATGCTAAAGATGTTGGTGCTATTTGGAGGTGATAGAACATTAGAGGCATCTGACCAAAGGTATGGAAATTAGGTCATTGGCACTAAGCCCTTGAAGAAGATATTTTCCTCACCCCCCTCCTCTCTTTCTCATGGGCTCCTGAATTCCATGAAGTGTTTTGTTTTGTTTTGTTTTGTTTTGTTTTGTTTTGTTTTGTCTTTTCCCTGCCTGGTGGCTCTAACGTGGTGTCTGCCTGATCCAAGCCCAAAACCCATGGAGCCACATGACCAGAGACTGAAACCTCTAATGGAATCATCCAAATCTTTCTCCCCTTTAAGCTGATTACTTCGAGTATTTTGTCACAGCAGCAAAACATAGAGCAATAAAAGAAAAATGAAATAGCTTCTAAATAATGTTTGCTAAAAGGACTGCAAATTTAAGAGGAAACACTATTTCAAACCACACAAACAGGATTTTTGTATATGAAGCAGAATTCACCAAACTACTCTTACAGTTACTGCTGCTGCACAACAAACCATTCCAAAGCTTAGAGGCATGAAATGATTTTGTTTTCCTCAGATTCTTTGGCAGAGGTGACTACTCCGCTTCATAATTTCTTTCAGCTCAGCCTGGAAAACCCCCAGGCTGAGCTCTAAAATCACCTAAAGCCATGTCCATTAGTCCACCCTGATTATCACCTTGGTCGGTAACTCCCATCTGTCACTGAGCTGGAATACCTACATATTGACTCTTCAAGTAGCCTGGGCTTCCTCACAGCATGGTGTGAGGACCTCAGATTATGAACATTTTATGTGCTGAGATTTGCAAGGCCACTGCACCAGTTAATAAGGCAGAAGCCATACCATTTCTTGTGACCTTGCCCCAAAATTTACATAAACCACTCCATTGCATTTCATTAATAACAAGCAAATCATAAGCCCACTCTTATTTAAGGGGCAATAATTTTACAGGATTTCTTGAAAAATAAAACAGAGGTACTAACATTTTGATTTTTTTTTCAAGGGTACTATACTTTTGTACTCTCACTTTTGGAACAGCTCAGTGTGTATGAATGTGAGGGCCGTGTCTTTGCTTATAAAAACCTGCAGAACTGCCCTAGCTGCCTTCCTGGAACTCCATGTCATGGAGAAGCTGTGTTAGGCCCTCTGCTGTGTGTGTCTAGTTGTTCAACGTCTTCTTCATGTTTTTGCCATTAAGAAAATCCTCTAAGCATTATTATAATGTATCAGAAACATTCGTATCCACAAATAGGGATAATTTAGGATATTCATACAATATGTTAGTCATAAAAATGAATGAGACAATGTTTTTCTTTAGTAACATAAAAAAATTTTCTGGTATACAGTGAAACTTTTTTAAATTATAAAACTGTGCATGCCATGCTTTCATTTGAGTAGAGAAAAATGAAATAATCTATATAAATATATGATTTAATGGGCAAAAATCTATCTAAATATAACATAAATCTGGCTACTCAGTGACAAGCTAAGGAGTAGATTTATCTCTTACTATATATGCTTTTATAATTTTTATATTTTATACAATTTTTCACAGTTCTTGAACAAGTAAATATAATATACATTACTTTCTTATGAGTATTGTGAGAAATTACCCCATTCTTGGTGATTTAAAGCAAATGTTTTTGTTCTACAGTTTTAGATACCAGAGATTATTTAGGAGATTCCAAAGCTAACTGCACAGATAACCATGCTGCTTCACCAATGTCCCAAATCAAGGTCTTGCCAGGATCACACTCCTTGTGGAAGCTCAGGTGAGCTTCTAGCCTGTGGGTGCTGTCCTTGTCTTGTGGCTGAATCACTTGGGTGTTCAAGGCCAGCCTCTTCGAGTCTCTCATTGCTCTGTCTTCACATCACCCTTCTCTCTGTGCCTGTTCAAGTCTCCTGTGTAAGTGTATGTGCGATTGCATTTAGGCTCCACCTGGACAGTCCAGGATAATGTTCCCATCTCCAAGTCCTTACATAGTCCCATCTGCGAAGTATAAGGTGACAATTTCCACAGTAGGAGGTAATATTCTCAGTTTCCAAGGATTAGCATTTAGATATTTTGGAGATGAGAGGGGATCATTTTTCATCCTACCACAGTATACATGGTCATAAAATTAATATTTTGGGATAATCAAAATTCTAGTCAAGTAAAATTATGTATGCATATGTATATGCACACATACACACGTGCAGACTTTACAGGCTTATTTTTCTCGCTCATGTCTCCTGCTTCTGACTGCACCGTTTTAGTCTTCAGAGTCTGAATTTCATGTGTTTGCTTTGGCTGCCCTGTGCTTGTGACCATTGCCTTGTCCGTTTGCTCCGCTATTGTCGCGATCATTCCATAAGAGGAGACAGACAGGACAGAGGCAGATGAATTTACCTGGGAGTGTTCTTTATTCACACAACAATTCATAAATCAAACTATAATAAATAGATCAAAGAATTAATTAAGCCGAAAAGCAAGCGTGGTTCTGCCTCTTAAAACTATTCCCCTCCTGGGTCACTTACGCTCACCATTGAGATGTGTTCTTGACTACCGGCGACACAGCCGACCAGCGTATAAGCTGGTCCAGGGCTCTCCAGTAGATGGTTGGATCAGGACCCGCTGGTTGCTGCCCGGCTGAACAATCACACCTTCTCCAGGAGGGCTCTCGCTCTCGGGATGCAAGGAGGCGTGGTCTCTAGCACTCAGGAGGCGAGGAGGCTGGGGACGAGGAGCAAGACTAGTATTTTGCGTTCAGAGTCTGTGCCTCCTACCTCCACCCTTAGCTTAGGGCCAGGACGGTTTATATACTATTTTTATGCCCGCAAGCTACGACAGTGGTTTCGTCGGGGTCCACACGCAGATGGAAAAGGGTTCTGGTGATCGATCATACAAGGACTTTGTCCGCAAGCTATAGATAGCGATTTCATCCCATGGGGCCCACACGCAGGTGACTCACAACTTATCAGTATCATACAGAGCTTTAGGCAGTTTCCAGCAATTTACTTAATTGCATTTAATATGGGTTTACTTTACCAATGCCTTCAAGTATACTTTCCACATTCTACCTGTGCTCCAGACAGCTACCTGACTCTGGGACACGTCTCTCCTTCAAAGCAAGTTGATTGCCTATTAGATGTTTAGCTCAAAGGTCATCTACCTTTACTCTTTACTTTTGCCGAAGCTGCAATAATGCTCCATGATTGACTGTTTCCCAGAGGTGTCGAGGGGTACTGTGCAGAAAAGAGGGCCAGGGAGCAAGAAAACCCAGGAAATGTTATATATTAGGTATTTATTTTGGAGGATCAACAATGCGTACTGGACATTAAGGTATTAAAATTATGAATTAGATATTTTCGAAATTAAAAACTCATCTAATTGACTGAAAGAAGATAGCTATTTACTCAGAGTCCCACAGCCCCCTTTACGTAGTATAGATAGGACTCTATGATAAAGGACATCAATTTCACAATGCCGTCTTGAAGCTGTGGCAAAGAATTCATCATCACTGTCCATTAGGTGCTACTGTGGCAGTGATTTGCACTTACCCAGTCGATTTCAAAGTTAACTGCATGGATGCCTACGCCACTCTACTGACTAAACGCAAAAAAAAAAGTTAAAGCCAAGATTAAGATTTTTAGAAAAAGTTGTCAAATGTCTTCAGTATGTGTCAGCCACTATATTCTTTCAACAGCTAGACAGCAGTGTACATTAGAAGTTATTTTTCCATTTTACAGAGAAGAGAAATGAGGCTTAAAGAAGTTACAGAAATTTCCCAAAACACACAGCAAGCTAAGCAAGAAAATGAAAGACCTTATAACAAAAACTGAAAAAAAAAGAGATTGAAGAGGACATTAGAAAATAAAAAGACATACCTATTCCTGTTTCTGGAGTGACAGAGACAATCTTGTCAAAATAGCCAAGTAACCAAAAATAATAAATAGGCTGAATACAATTCTAATCAAAATGCTAGAGTTCACAGAACTAGATAAAGCGATCCTAAAATTTATAGGGAATCCTACAGAACCCAGAACAGCCAAGGTGTTCTACATGATAGCTGAGCTTAGGGGTCACAATTCTAGATTTCAAGTTACACTACAAAGTGACAGTGATTTAACATAAGTAATAACAGCATGGTACTGCCACACAATCAAATGTGTGAATTTACATAACTGCATTGAAGATACAGAAACAACTCCAGGTGCCTTAAGATACCTGACTTTTGACAAAGGGCCAAAATATATATACTGGGGGGGGGGGGGAATAGCATTTTTAGCACATGATTCTGGGAAAGATAGCTATTCAAGAGCAGAAGAATAAATTTAAACCCATATTTCTTATACTGCACTAAAAACAAATCAACAGAGGTCAGATATTTAGATATTAATACACTGAATCAGGGCTGGAGGAATGCCTCCGCAGTAAAAAAGCTTGCCTAGCAAGCACTTAAGTAAATGCTAAGTACCTGAGTTTGATTCCTCAGCATTACATAAAGCCAGGAGGCTGAGACGGTAAGGTTGCTGTGAATCCAAGGCCAGTCTGGGCTCCATAGTGAGTTCAGGACACCAGCCTGGGAAACAGAGTGAGACCTTGACTCAAAATAAATAAATAAATAAATAAATAAATAAATAAATAAAGTAAAACACTGGATCTTCAGGAAAATAAAAAATAAAATAGGCAAAACATTAGAAGACATGGGGATAAGCAAATACTTTCTGAACAGAACTACAATGTCAAAAGAAATAATACCAAGAATAAGCAAATGAGACTTTATCAAAGTAAGAAGCTTAACAGCAAAAGAAACAGACTGAGGAGACGACCTACAAAATGCGAAAAAAAATTACCAGTTAGTCCTCACAGGATTAATACGTAGAATACATAGAGAAATCAAAAAGGACCGAGTCAAAAAATGGGCAATTAAAATGAATAGATATTTTTCGAAAGACATGCCAATTGCCAACAAGTTAACCATCCTTGTTTATTAGGAAACTGCAAACCAAAACAATAGTGAGAATCCATCTTATGTTAGAAAGAACGACTATCATCAAAAATTGAAAAATCAACAAATGATTGCAAGACTATAGGAAGAAAGGAACTCTTTGTCTTAGTTACTTTTTTGTTAGAACAGAATACCTGCCATTCGTAACTTCAGGGAGGAAAGATTTATTTTATCTTACAGTTTCAAAAGGTCACTGTTCATTCGTTCATGGGAAAAGAGTAGAACCACATACTGGGGCCAGAGCCAGGGCCAGAGCCCCTCACAGCATGGCAAAATAGAGCTAAGTCTGGGAGGAAGAGAGAACCAGCACGTGCCCCTCTGAGACAAGCTCCAAGCATTCACCATTCCACCCGGCCCCACCTCCCGACAGCACACAGTACCCAGAAGAACTTGAGGCATCTAGCAACAATCTAGATCCAAACTATAAGACTCTTTTACATTGACAAGAATGTAATGAGTAAAATCATTATGGAAATCAGTGTGGAGATTTCTCAAAATATTAAAATTAGGAAAAAAAATGTGACCCAGCTACATTTCTTTTGGGTATTTTTCCAGAAGATCTAAATCCATCATGTTACAATGATACATGCTTACCCATGTTTATAATAGCAGTACTTATAGTAGCTAAATCTTAGAGACATCGTAACAGATGAAACAATAAAGAAAATGTGGTCAATATTCATGATGAAGTGCTACTCAGCCACAAAGAAGGATACATTTTGAGTCATTTATAGAAAAAAATGGGTGCATTTTGAGACCACAATGCTAAGTGAAATAAGCAAAAAGCTAAACATCACATAGTTTCTCTTATGTAAGAAGCCCAAAATACAAGTAATATAAAGAGAAAAATAGGAGATGAGAGAAAACAAGGGTGGACTTTATGGAGATGGGAAGGAGATATAGAGATAAGAAGAAGGGGGTAAGAAGAGAAAGAGGAAGTACTGACTAAGACATGAAGTCCTAGTTTCTATTTTATTGCTATGACTCAAGACCTGACATCCACAAATCAGGGAAGGAAAAGTTTATTTTAGCTCACACTTTCAGTAGGTCACAGTTCACTCAGGGGCGGCCGACAACAGTGAAAGTACGTGGCAGGGGCAGAGGTGAAGGCAGCTTCTCACTGCGCTGCTAACAGGAAGTCCAGTGAAGGCATCTTGAGTCTAGCCTCACACGGAAGGCAGGAAGTGGCTTATACATCCCTCCCAGATCTGTCTGTCCCGGTGATCCTCCCCTGATCCAGCCTCAGTATCCCACCCTTTCTAGATGTGGAAAGTGTGGTAAATGCCCACTACTGCCTGTAATCTAACCTACATCCTTGCAATCCACCCCTCCATACCAGGCCCCGATATCCCAACAGCACATGATTCTATAGGCAATCCATAACATCCAAAAACATGAGACTTTTGGGGGACATTCCAGATCCAAACCATAATACATGATTTGTGTAAACGTAGATTCCAATTCCCCATGACAAATGTAATTGGTGTGTATTCCAAACATATGCCATAAAATTATTTTTGAAATAAAGACTGGCCCCATATTCCGTGTGAACCTCATTACGGAACTATTTCATTTTGGTTAAATTATATGAAAATGAGAAATGATATCACAATTTAAAAGCCCACTAGGTGTAGAAAAGGTATCCTTTGAGTCACAATAATTGGAAATTGGAAGAAAAGAATATTTATATTTTACACAGAACAGGCAATAACTGTCTTTATTGAAACAAATGAAAAATAGGGTTAGGCCCAACCTTTGAGAAATAGCATATAGATGATCTTTGTCTAAATTCAGACTTTTGCTCTATTAAATAATGGTTCTTTCAGATGTGGCTTATATACATCATACTTTGGTCACATTTGTCCTGATGTTCGTTTGATACCATACCAAGCTATATCCTACTACATCTCTTACAGGCACTTTCTTTTTGTCAGCCTGGAGAACTCATAGGTGGAGATATTTTGAAGCAGGGAATACAATGCTCAAAATATTGCACTGAAAAGTCTGCATGTCACACAGAAGGCAAGTCCTATAAAAACAGCTCCAGTTCAAGTTCAGTACATGGCCAGAAGCCACTAACTATTTCTAGGAAGCCAAAAGCTGTCAGTGTAAGCTTTCCCATGACTGCATTTTTTAGACACTGACAAAATAACTCCAGTTCTTGCAAGCAGTTGAATTTGAGAGAAATTTTCAGAGAAGCCAGAAAACTCATCCTGAAAGACTTGGAAATTCCCAATTGAAAGAGGTGTTCAAATTGGACCAAAGGAAACATAAGAGAAAAAAGAGTCACCTCACCTTTCCTAGAAAATTAAAGTGCTTTAAATTAAAAAAAAAAAAAATTCCAAGACATGTCATGTTAATTGGACCAAGATGCCATGACCAACCAGCACAAAGTGGGTGACTTAATAGAAATTTACTGTCATCTAAAATCAAGGTGCTGGCTAGGCTGGCCCCTCCAAGCACTGTGAGGGAGAATGCGTTCCATGTTGCTATGTAACTTTTAGAGGGTTGCAGGCAACCTCTGGCGTTATTTGGCACTTTGTCCGAGTCATGAGCATCTCTCTGACCTCTGCCTTTCTCCTCCCGTGGCCTTCTCTCAGCGTGCATATCTGTCTCCACACTGTCCCCTTGTGTAAGTACACCGCTCAGGTTAGATCAGGGGCCCATCCTATTCCAGTGTGACTTCATCCTGACCTAAGAAATTAAGCCACAACAATATTCTTTTAAAATAAATTTACACTCTAAGGTACTGCAAGTTAAGATTGCAAGACACAAATTTTCTTTTTATTTATTTTGGTTTTCTTTGATTATTTTTTCCCACCATTTATATATATATATGTGTGTGTGTGTGTGTGCGTGCGTGCGTGTGTGTGTGTGTGTGTGTGTGTGTGTGTGTGTGTGAGAGAGATACATAAAGTTTTCAGTGAACTTGAGTATTTTGTGCATATACATATCACATCAATACTACAATCCCTCCCCATTTTTGGCCCTCCCACACACTCCCCACCCCTGTAACCCCCACTATCACACCCATTTGGTTCTACTGAATGCCTGTATTCTGGGCTTCCCAAATCAGAAGCCATGCAATATTTAACATATTTAATCTCCTGCATCTGACTCACTTCACCACTCAAATCACCATGTGTTTGTTTATTTTTTGAGACAGAGTCGTGCTCTGCAGTTCAGGCTGGTCCTGAACTCACTACGTAGTCCTGGCTAGTTTGAAATCAAAACAGCCCTTCTGCTTTAGCCACCCCGGTGCTAGGATTATAGGTAGGCACATGTCACCACACCCAGTTTATATGATGCTGGGGAATTGAACTCAGGGCTTTGGGTTTGCTAGGCAAGCACTGTAACCAATCAACTATGATATGTCCCAGCCCAAGATATGAATTTTCAAGAAAGATACAATTCAGTCCACGACACACATGTAGTTTGTTTTATCCTTTATATAGGACCCTTTATATTAAAAAATACCTTGATGTCAAAGGTACTTTCATAGCCTCTAACATTGATATTGTTTTTAAATATATTTTACGTGATTTCAGAAACTATGTTCTTTTTTATATAAACTACACACTTGACATTGTGTTCCTTGAAGTCTTTAATTATCTACTAATAGAAGATAGTAATGTTACATATTAACCTCAACTCCTGACTATTATTAACAGTCACTGTTTGCTTTTATAAATCAGCAGTGAGTATTTTCAGAGAATAATTTCAGAGCTCTGTCTTATTTGAATGAGCATTATAATCAGCCTAAATTCCCAGACATCAGATCAATGCATGTTGGAAGTTATGGTTAAATTGTGAAAACGAGGCAAAGATTCAACCTTGACTAGAAAATATATTTAGAAATTGTGTTTTGATTCTATCTGCTGAAGAGTTACAATAATATGCTAAAATTTTCTAAAAATATATAATGTCCTTGTATACAACTTGAAACCCCCACAAATATGAAGGTTTTAAGGCACCTGAAATGACCAAAAAACCTTATTTGTGTAGCTTTAACCTAAATTGTCAGATTTGTTATACTTTGGACCTGGAATTCCCTCCAAAAGCATCATGTATTAAAGTGCTGATTGGATGCATGCTTGCATGTTATGTTAGGAGGTAGGGCCTTTTGGCCATTGGAGAGATTATGTCAACTTGAGGCTACCCGGAGCCACACCTTGGATTAGGGTTTGGGAACCATGCCTAGACTGGGAATTAAGAAACAGCCAGGATCAGAGTGTGAGTGATTAGTGGGCCAACAAATGAGGGAGGAGCACCCACCTAGATGTGGGAGGGCCAACTGGAACTTGAACCATATAAAAGAAAAGAAGAAGAAAGATTGTTACAGCTTCTTCCTCTGGGAAAGCTCTCGCCTCATCCTTCCCAGTTGTCTAAGGAAGCCAACTCGCTACGCCCTGCAGATCTTCATCACAGATTCCTTTCAGTCTTGACTTGTGCCTGTCTGCCCATTGCTCATCTTCAGGCACCGATCTTCAGGCTCCAGTCTTTGCCATTGTTCTTTAAACAACCGACATCGGCAGCAGACTCTCACCAGCTCTCCTGCAGTCCTGGACAGGCATTCTTTCTACTTCACAAGTGAGCAGCCATTGGATACTCCAGCTCTTGCACGTGCATGCCACCATCTCGGGCTATCTCTATCCTTGAATTTGTAAGCCTTCCTAATAGATCTTTTCTGCTATAATTTCTGTAAATTCTGCCTTTTGAAAAAACTCAAACTAGTACAGGCCTGGATAGAGGAATAGGTCCCTGGAAGGGTGTACTTTCCTTAATGGCTCCACCCTTGCACTGCTTTGCTTCCTGTCTTGACATGCTGTGAACATCTTCTATCTGGCTAGGCCTTCCACCATGCTGTTCCACCACCTCCAGCTGACCACTGAGTACTGAAACCTTAAACCATGAGCTAAATAAACCTATCTTCCCCTAGGTTGTAAGTACCTAGTACTGTGTCCTAGCAACAAGAAACTGACTGAGACTTGACTCAAAAGATTCAGATATTTATCCTTTACTGATAAATCTCCACTATTTTTAAAATTCCCTTGTTTTTACCTATTTTATGACTTTCAGCTAAAAGACACCTTATTAAAATAAAAAACAAAACATTTGTATTCTCATACACTACCCATCAAGACAATAGACTCTCCTCTTATTAGCTTTATGTAGAAAGCCTATATCTTGAAAAGGAGAAGCCTACAAAATAGGTCCTCTTGACAAATAATCCTTTTGAGTGGTTGACATGAGTTTTGAAATATATCTCATCTGAATAAAGAATCATTTGAGATTGGGCACTTCCAGGACACCCACCAGACTGAATTGTGAGCCCTTTGTGGCACGTTTCACATGAACACTGGCAGTTACACATGCAGTTAACATGGATGTTCACTCTGCCAAATGCTATGCAGTATTCAGTAGAACTACACTGACCTTTTTTTTCTTCTGTGTATCTGAGTAAAAGTTGAGGCATAGATCACTACAGCAGCTTTTTCTTTTCACTTTTGAAAATATCAGGAATCAGTGTTGGAGAGCCACGGTTCAATGGCAAGTGCTTTTCATTTTATAGAGAAGACAAAACAGCTGTGAAGGAAGAAAAAATGGCTATATAAGCAAAATAAATATAGCATATTTGAAAAAATTCATTCTAAAATTGTATGCCTATGTATTCTCTAATTCCTATGTTCCTGTGGAGCGTCAGTTCTCTTTCGGATGCTTTTTGCGCAACATTTAGCACTAAGCAGTTGAAATCAATTAGCTTCAAATACTCCATTGTAGAAAATTCCACTCATCAACAATTTAAAGAAAAACAGCTTTCTATGAAATCTTAGGGAAGGCTATACTAAAGGGTATCTCATCAGCCCCTTGGAAAGAAAATGCTGTCTTCCCAGTAAACTATCTTACAAAGAATATCAAGAGTTGAGTTTGAGAAAAGAGAGTTTTCCTCCATTAGAAACAGACGAATCTATTAATCCATCATGTTTCAAACATTTAACAGGATTGTGATGAGAGACAGGGCTGGATCATCAAGGGACAACAGAATACAGGTAATTTAAGTGATTCCATAAATCGACAAATGAATTGAGAAATGCTCTCTCTCCCATATCTCTCCCATTACGTCAGACCCTGCTGGTATAATATTATGAATACCTATTGGCTGCAAGGTACTGGATCCCTCTTCATGTTAATGAAAAAATTGCACCAATGGCAGGATACAGTCATAGGTGGAAATCTGTATCTCAGACATTCAGACATATTTTATTCTTGTCATTTAAAAGAAAAATATCTTTGCTATCAAAGAGGATAAAGTAACTCAAGTTTTATCACTGGGACAAACTTAAAAAGCTTTTTGTGCATGTATTTTACCAAATCTCTTTCTATCTGACATACATTTGTTGATTCTCGGTTTTTGTATGTGTTTTAAAATCACTTCAAACTAAAACGAAGCATTAATTACTGACTTTTTGTTACAGAACTGTACAGGTGGATAATCCAAGTTTATTTAGTGGTAATAAAACTGGAAGTTAATGGCTACTTCATTATAAAATAAACACTTCCGTGTAAAGATTACACTCTGCATGTGTTACTGCCTTTGAATTCAGGAAAAATGAAGACTGTCCAAATGCTCCCTGTAATTTTCCTCTTTACTTTGCTTTAATTTTCCAATTATTTAAATAAATTTAGCCCATTATTGAGGTGGACTGCAGTTATAATTAAGCACTATATTCAACTAATTAATATTTTATATTTTGTAAAAAATTAAGTATAGTATTTATAGTTCATTGTATTAGAACTTGGTTCTAGAAGAAGCAGCTTGAAATAAACTTTATTTATTTTGAATGCTGGAGGTATATGAATGATAAATCAGTTCTTTTTATTCATGTTTGCTTGTTAACAACTATGTCCTCATCAAGAACCTCTTTTCTATATGCATTTATGATTACTCTGATAAAATTTCAGTCTTTTTGACTTCACATAGTACTTATATATTGGTAATGCCCAAATTTACACAAAAAAACAATTATCGTAGCTGATGTAAAGACACTCACAAATTTGTTTGTCCAACTTCTCTTTCCACAAAATTAACCAACGTCTCAATTTTTTTTCAAAACTCAGCTGTTCTCTCATAACCCTCTCATAGTCTTGTCCTGTCTCAGTCAACAACAGCTCTGTCTTTCTAGTCAACTCCTACAAAGGGCATTTGACTGTTTTGGAATAGTTTTTCAGAGGCATCAATTAGATCAGGGTAGTTAATTGTTGATTGTGTTGTTCAAATAACCTATATATTCATCAAAGTTTTCTCTAGTTCTATCAATTTCTGAGAGGGGGTGTTAAATCTTCAACCATAGGTGTAAAATTATCAATTTGTCTCTTTTAGTTCAGTCAAGTTGTGTTTCAAATGAAGCTTTGTTATTGAGTACATGTAGATTTATTATTGTTATGTGTCTCTGATATGTTGATCCATTGGTCATTATAAAATGACTTTTCTTATCTCAGATAATATTCATCATTTTAAATGTACTTTATCTGCTAATAAAATAGACATTTGAGATATGCTATACTTATATTGTTTGCATAGTGTATCTTTTTGATCCAAGTACAACTTAAAAATATCTATATCATATTTAAAATGAGTCTCATAGACAAGCATGCAGTTGAGTTTTCAAACAAAACAAGAAAATTGAAAAACACAAGTACAATTATTTCTATCTCAATATTAAATTCTTATTGTATTTATACTCAATGTGATTAATGGTCTCATTGAGTTTATGTCCATCATTTTATATGTGTATGCCATGAGGGAACCAGAACGTATGAATCACAATAAGCTGCTTTAGGAAATGACTATTTTGAACTGAAGGCAGTTAAGAATCAACTAATGCAGAAAGAAGTTTTCTTGGAGCTCGTCTTCTATGACAAAAAATGAAAACTTCTGAATAAGGACTGCAACAACTCATTCTCTTGGGTTTTTTGGTTCAGAAGGAGCTGGTAAGACCACTCAAATCTGTCTACACAAACTTTATTCAAATGTTCGCCAAAAACTCACTCATCTTTGACCAAAAAAACCTATTTGCTTTCTGATGGAAACCTATTTTCCTTCCTCCTTTACCCCTACTAAGTTAAATATAAAGAATTTAACCTTATTTAGTAAGCCAAGTACTTCTTTTGTTGGATTCTGTATGGATAGGAAGTAGAAATTTTCTCCCGTTAATCCTCTTTATCTACTTAATTTGCAGGCTTTAGGTATTGTATTGAAGACAGCAGAAGAAAAGTTTTTCTCATCTACAGTCTTCACTTTTTTCTTCTTTTATTTTCTGTTTCCTAACATTATCTAGAGTGAGATAAGGTTCATTAAATTTTTAAATTCCATTTCAATTTCTATCGGAGTTTTAGCTGTGTCTCCTTATGTTACTTTTCTAGTTCTTGCTGTAGAATGTTCAACATACACCTTCAATGTTTCAGTGTACCTCAAATTAATATTGTACCATACCACCTAAAACGAAAGTAACTTGTGAAAACATAGGTTAATTTGTCCCATCCCTTCATCCTTTATGTCAGAGTCGACATATGCCATATGCTTTAAGTTTCACAACATGGAAGGATGATGTTTGCTCCAAACTTTCGCAGGTATTTCAAAGACCGTATGAAAGAAATGATTTCACTATCTATAGTTTTCATTTCACTATTTTTCTTCTGAAAAACTGCTAGTCTCTCTCAGATATTGCTTCCTTTCCACCAGAAAAGAAATTTTAAAATATTTCTATATGTACAAATATGCTGGTGGCAATTTTAGTTTCTTTTTGCTGGAAAAGAAAGTGCTTTTATTTTGTTTTAATTGTTGATTTTTTCTGTATATAATATTCTGGTTATCATCTCTAGTTTACTTTTTTCACTTAAAGATCATTCCACTCTCTTGTGGCTTCTTCTGTTTTAAATGAAAATATCAAAGGTCATTAAGATTTGTATTGCTTTGTATGGGACACATAATTTTGTTCCTAACTGTTCAATATTTTTTCTACTTTGGTTTTCAGAAGTTTTATATGGTGTATCTAGGTTCACTTTGAAATTTTCTGAGCTTCTTAAATTTGTAAATTTATATCTTTTATCCAAACGTGGAAAATTAGGCCACTATATTTTTTGCCGTATTTTTACCCTCTTCACTTTCTAGGACTGCAATTAATGTATATGACATTTATATATTGTTTTGTATATAATATATATTATAGTGTATATATTATATATCATATACAATATATTGTTTTCTACATAATAAATATAATATATTGCTATACATAAATGTATTATTATTACATATGTTATATATATTTTTATATCTCTATATAGTTTAACATTCTTTTTTCCTTCTGGCCTTCAGATTGGGTAATGTCTAGAAGACATTTCTTCAATTTCACTGAGTCTTCTGCCTTTACCAAGTTGCAGATAACTTACCTAGATTTTCCCTTCTAGTTTAGATATTTTATTTTTTTAATTACAGAATTTCCTTTTTATCCCTTTAAAATAGTTTCTACTTCTCTACTAGGATATCTTGTATTTTCATTTATTATGAGCACATTTCTCTTTATGTTTTAAACACACATAAATGAGCCATTTGAAAGTTCTTACCTGTTAATTTCGACATTTTAGTCATCTTGGGATGGATTTCCACTACCTTTCTATTAAATAAGAGGTGTGGATTTTTTGTTCCTCGGTATGGCTCTTAATTTCATATTGCATCCCGAACCTTTAAAAAGCAATGTATTTGAGATACTCTGGGCTCTCTTACTTCCTCTTTGAGAATATTAGCATTTTGTTGTCAAGGCAGCACAGTTAACAATTCAAGCTTCGAAATCTGATATCAAGTAACTCTTTTTTCTTTCCCAGTATATTGTACATTTTTCTTCAGTATTTACATGTATGTTATGTATTCACTGGAAAGTTGGTAGTATAGAAACTATTAGCTAAGGCCAAAGGCAGAACCTCTAGGCCAAGCACATTGGAGCCTTCTGTGATTTCTGTCCAGAATCCTGCCTCTTCCCATCCCTCCACCCTCCCTGGACACCATCATCTCTCACCTGAATTAATGCAATGCTCCTCCACAATGATCATCTTCTAGCCTTTCTTTTATGTTCTACATATTTCAGAAGAAATATTAGGAATTAGTAATATTTATTATTGGGCAGCGATGTCATCACAGTAATAGAGTGTGGACTCCACACACTCTAATGTCCTTTGAATTTCTATAAATCTCAGTTTATCTTAATAGAACCTTATTTGTGATAAAATTGAACACACACAAAAATGACTAAAAGTTGCCAGCTACTTGAGAGGCAGAAGCAAGAAGCTCTCCAGATTGAGGGAAATCGGGGTAACATAACAAGATCCTATCTCAAAAAGAAAAAAAAATGTAAGACTGGGAATGTAGCTCAGTGGTAACATATCCCTGGATTTAATTTCAAGTAACTCTTCCTCTGCCAAATAAATAAATAAATAAATAAGTATAGAAATAAGATCTAGTACTTCTCTGAGCAATATATTAATATTGTTCAGTAGAAGCAAGGGTCTCTGCTTTTACAAGGTAAAAACAAACAAACAAAAGGAGATTCTGACTTTGGAGTCACATAGATGTGAGCTGGAATTGTGGCTCTTCCTAATCCATGACAAGCCGAGGGACCTCCAGGCACCCGCTGAGCACATTTCTCACCTGTAAAATGTGAGTAATCTACTACCTACCTTGTATACTTGTCTGAAGAATTGCATCAAACAATATACGTAACATGGCTAACATACAACTGATTTCCAAAGATATACCTTCATTTTTATTTCCTCCACTTCATCGTTTTGTTTTTTCTGTTTATTCTTGATAATATAGCTCTTTTGCTGCAGCATTAAAACTAAATCCAAAGCCTTTTTTAATTTAAAAATATCCTCATCAGAGAGATCCAGAGAGCCCAAGTTGGAGACTCACTGCAAGAATTTCAGATCTCTCCAGCAAAGAAGTCTGACTTTCAACAGTTTTTAAGATTTGGAAATGTTTTCAATCATTCATATTGACCAGACAAGTTGTTGATATGCCAGAAAGTTCATGAGCTTTTTTTAAAAAAAAAAACAAACATGAACACCATTGCTTTTAAACATCCTCTTTAAGGTAAAAACCAGATCAAGCAGCACAGAAGATTTTCTCCAAGAATTGTCTTGCTCCTCAGGAGAAAAGTTTCTCGGTAGATAGACTCTGTAAATATTTGTTGAATAACTGAAGAGATAAATAAATGTATGCATTAATTATTTCAGGAACAGATAAGTGTCCCTGTGGTTTTGATCTTTCAACAGCCACTCAGCAGGAAATGGAGAGCTATAGAAGCCGCCTTTGGAGTCTTGCCAGCCATGACTTAAACTTGGCACTCACACTGGGAGACTATGTCACTGTTTTGCTACCTGTTGCCGTAGAAATCATGGGCATGGCCACAATAGCTGAAGGTGAATGTCAACATTTCCCCCGTTTTTCTGGTTGAGTTTTTTCCCCTCAATCATGAAAAGGTCACTCCTCTCTCTTCTTCTGACTATTCTGACACATATTTGCACTTGCTTACTGAAAACAGATCTGCAGAGATGAATAAGATTGTACTAACACATATGAAAAAATCCTATAACTCGCTTCCCTTATGAAACCCTACATTGCACATCCCTTTTCCTTTAGTGCTTTGGCACAGCACTTCTTGATCTAAGATTCTCTCTTTCAAAAATTAAAACAAGTCACATGAGTGTTCTTCCAATGAACTCTAGCCAGCGATGACTTGAGGTAGCAAACTGCAATTATTCCCTAAGACGTGCTATCCTCCTCATAAAATGTTTTAATTTATGTAATTTCAGAGATTATGTTTAACAGGACCAATATTAAAGCATATTTATGATAGCTGCAGTATTATTCAATACAAATCCAATTCCATTGTACTTCCCCTAGGATTAACTTTCTAAAAAAGTTCAAGAAAGACTCATTAACTTGTAGGCTGATTATGTCAATTTTTTACAAAAAGTAACCATAAGAAAGCAAGAGGCATGAAGATCTAACCTTATCTTTCTCAGTTCATGGTCCTAATTTCCAATCTTTATTGCATATGTGTCTTAGTTATTTATTCACTGCTGGGACACAATATTCAGTGCCCACAGCTTAAGGGAGGCAAAGTTTATTTTAGTGCAAAGTTTAAGGAGGTCTCCGTCTATTCGTGGGTGACTGGCAGTGGTGAAAGTGCTTGGAAGAGACCTAGCCAGAGAGCAACTGTTCACAGTACGGCAGACAGGACGTAGAGTAAGGGAAATAAGGAGCGGAGCCAGTAGAAACCCTTTTAGGTCATGTCTTAGCGATCAGCCCCTTCTTGGTCAAGCCCCAATTATCTACCCTCTCCATCCAGGCCCTCCCTCCTAACAGCCCAGGGAATAAATGGGACAGGCCTGTGATTGTCTCATCCTCCAGACATGAGGCACTTGGGGGACATTACAGACCCAAATCCTAATGATATGTCTATTTGCATGGTCAAACCATAATAAAATGCCTCATTTACAAAGTAATAATGGCAATCGCACCTATCATAGTTATAAATAAGTTAATGCCTTCAAAATGTTTGAGAATATTAGCCATTATTGTTTTTATCATTAGTAGGCCCCATTTAAATTTAGATCCAGGTGCCCGGAACTTCTCTATGAAATCTCCTACAGACATTCCCACTGCTCCCTAAGCTGCTCAGGAGCAGCATTTTTCAAATGTTTTAAGTAACACATAATTAGCTGAGACATAAAAGAAAATACAGACCCTCAGCTTGTCATGGGCCTTTGTCCTGATAAATCCATCCCAAGTTGGAAAAAGCATGAGTTAAAGGCACATCTAATGTGGCAAGCCTACTGAATGAACATCAAGGCTAAGCTTAGCTACTTCCAACGTACTCAGAAGGCTTATATTAGATTCCAGGTAGGCGGTGAGAAAGCATTGTACCATTTATTACCGCCTTGGATAAGGAAAAATCTTCAAAATTCCAAGTGTGGTTTCTATCAAACGAGAATTGGTTTTGCAGTTCATAAAATCAAATCACTATTAGTTGAAACCCATTGACTTAAGTTGAGGATCATTGGTACATTGAATTTACTTGACTCATTATACTTTAGGGGAAAAAAATTATGATAGGAACAATGGATAAGGAAAAAGAAAAAAGAATAATAAAAACAGCAGCAATCACACAGGAACACAGTCACCAGGGAAGCCTAAGAGGGAGTTATTTCAAGTAAACCAAATAACTCAAAGATGGGTGCAAATGAAGACCCTATTACCTTACAGACTTGAATCTTATAATGAGATCAGACAGTCTTTCCTGAAAATTTGGGAAACTCCCACAACCTGAGTGTGCACGACAAATTTATGCCAAGCATTGTTTGACTGTGAAGCTTCTGTGTAGCATATTAAATTAGGACCCTTTTAAACCATAGGAGAATAATAATTTGACTTATAAATACCCAATTTTCATTATCCTTAGTAACTCACTTAGAAGAGTACTCTTTGCTGGGTAAGATTTCATTGAAAATAAAATGAAACTCCATGAAATTCCCAAACCTTTTCTGGAAAAAAAATAAGGAAAGTAGACATACTGAAGTCCATGTCCTTGGACTTCAGCCTATGTTGAGATCAAGCCACAGCAGAAGTCCCTGGTGAAGTCGCTGATATTGTACATTTTGATGACCCCTGCTGGCAATATGTGACATGACACGTCACGAGTTGAACCGAAGCGTTTGTCCTTTGAGCCCTGGTCTCTCAAACACTTGCCAATCATAAAAGATATTGTGATCAGCGAAACAGGCTTGCCTCTGTCCGCTGAGGCAAGCTTTAATCACATAATCACGAGACAGAGAGCAAGATGAAGAGGTCCCGGTGTCAGAGACCAGGGAGTGCTGCAGCTCAAGGCAGGGTCAGAGTTCAAGTGAAGGGTGAGAAAAGTAGACGAAGGGGACAAAGGGGCCAGCGCTGGGCAGAAGAGAGATGGGCACAACCACAGAAGGTGCCGTAGCTGGCACTCAGGACCCTGAAGGAAGAGAGAGCCTTAGCGACGAGAGACAACGCCGAGGACAGAAGCCAACATCTAACACCTGTGCAGCACTATTGCCTTATGTGTTCATAAATACCAGCCGCTTCAATTCTCCTAAAAATCCTGTGGTCCAGAAACCACTATCGTTGGTCTCATTTTGTAGGCACAAAGAAGTTAAATAGCTTCTCAAGATGGCCCACCTGGTTACTGGTAGAAACATTGGTCAGCTGTAAATCACCATGACCAATACCTGAAGATAAATTTTAAGTAGGAAAAGTTTATTTTTACTACATTTCAGAGGTTTTAGTTGAAAGTCACTTAACTCTGTTGCTTTGGGTCTGCGGGAGGCACTGCTCGGCTGGGGAGTGGTGGTCAAACTGCTCACCACAGGGCGGTTGGGAAGCAGAGGGAGGGACAAAGGGTCTCAAGATCCCTTTTAAAGGCGTAGCCACAAAGACCCAAGAAACTTACTTCCATTCGGCTCCTTTCTCTTCAGTTCCACAGACCAGCCGTGTTAGCAGACAGAGGATGTTTGAGCACCAAATGAAAGCAGGAGAGGCAGGAGTTGGGCCGTGCAGAGCCAGTGGCTTCAGTCTGGGCTCTGTACTTCCACGCTCTCGGGCTATGGACCCTCGGGCAGTGTGGGACACGTTTTCTTCATAAAGGCAGGCAACCACTGATATTTTCTAAGGAAGAAATGGCATGACTAGATCGATTTGAAGAGCTCATCTTGGCCACCCATAGAAAACCAATGGCAGTGGAGTCCATCGCTCACAGCTAGCTTCCAGGTGAGACATCAGTAAACCGCAAGGGAGGGTGACACAACGCTCCAAACGTCCGTGAGATGGTGACTCGGGAAAAGAGGAGGAGAAAGACTTGCAATGTGTTTAGAAACTACAAGGAACAGATAGCGGTGGTTTGACTATTTGGGTGACGTAATGAGAGACAAGAAGAATTCAAGGAGGATTTTTGAGTTTCTGTGTAGACATTTAGCTGCGTGGAAAATAAGGCTATACTTTCGATTGTCTGGTTACAACTCTCCAAACTTCAGGGCTCTTAGAAATTAAAAACCTGTACTATGACCCTGGGTCATGTAACCAAATTACATGTCCAACCAGCAGCCTACCACCCACCACCCCTTTCTGAGTGGAGAGAGATCGTCTTGGGCCACATTTAAAATACACGGTATAACTGACGTATTTAATTAACAGACGTATTCATTTTTTATACTTTTCATTATAACATTTTTTTTAAAAGAGTGAAAACTACACGTGGCTGCAGGTTGCACGTGCCGGTGGGGAGGAGAGCCCTGAAACATTCTTTGGAAACCTATTTCTTTTCTTATCTGCTAGAAACACTTTAGCTGACCAGTCCCATTTTTCTTATCAGTCTCCCCAATTTTATATGCTAGAAATGACAATAGAACAAAAAGAAATTATTAAATCAAACAAGTAGAAAGAGTCAACCACATATTGCAGCAAAGCTTCCTTTTATGGAATCCTGTCGCCTGCCTTGTCAAAGCCACTTGAAAGAATGGGAAATTCTCAGTCAATCCAGAGAGGAGATGAATAATGGGGAAAAAAATCAATATATAACATGACATTTCCAACAACAAAATAATGATCAAATAAAAGAATCGTATATTCACTGAGTGAAATATTATGATGTAGTTAAAGGTAAAAATGAAGATGGTAGGTGACGAAATAGTGTATAGAATTATAATTCTATATATATATATACATATATATGGAGAAGACACTAGATATTTCAAAATGCCATCATTGATCGTGTCTGGATGGGGAATTAGTGATGATTTCTGTCTTTTTTTTTTTGCTTGTATATAATGTATATAAAAGTTAGACATTGATTTTAGTCAGGTGATATGCAATTGATATGTAGAAACTGCAAGAATAAGTAGCTTTTCGGTGGATAATTCTCCAGCATGGCTTTCCAGAGTTCTAAAATGCTCACTTTCAATTTAATTGTATGAAATTTCTGCAATGGATAATTCTGTAACTGCAATATTCTCACCTCCAAAGTTATTGAAAATGAATCTATCTAATTAAAAATGTAGCTAAATAAATTGGCTAAATCAACATTTAAAACTGTTTTTAGCAACCAGGATTTGGGGACTAAATTCAGCAGAAAGTTAAAGAAAATAAAAATAACTAATGCCAGACATTTCAGATAGAAACAAAATCAGAGAAGAGGATGTGGGAGAGGCACGCCTGAGATAACAGATGCAGGAATTCTGGTTGACCTCAGGTTCAATAAGAGCTAAAGTGTGAGAAGGCTCAGAATGTTGACTTGCAATTTTTATGAGTATCTGTTCGGTTCAAGAAAAATAAAAGTCAAAAAGGGTCTTTGCAGTTCTCCACACTGCATTTTAAGCACTTTGGTGATCTGGGGAGTGACCTGGGTGATGAAGAGGGCAAGTGTCAAATGAGATCCTTAGCCAGAAGGACGGGCTTGTGGATGATGGGATAAAGTTCTCCATAGTGGGGCCTTTGTGCCAGGAAAAGAATGAATTTCTGTTGTGTGAAGGACAGAATAAAGGCAAATGGATAAATAGTGCTGGGCTTGGGAATCACTACCAAAACCCTGAAATCAGGAAGCCGATGCAAACACACACATACAACATTAGTGGAGGTGGGGGTGGCAGTCATAACTGAGGCCAGCATCCTGCATATGGAGAAAGCCCAAACACGAATGGAGAAATCCACCCTCGCTTATCGGCCCTCCATTGTGGCGCATGGTATCAATGATTTAGCTAGCCTTCCATAGGCCACCCTTGACAGAAATGTAAATAACAGTGGGGGAAAGAGCATGGAAATCCAACTGCATATGTCAAAAAAATTAAGGAAAACACTGGTCTTAACAAATGTGGAAAAGAATGGGGAAAAAATGCCTTTTCTGTGTTTTTACCCTCTCCATGCCCGTTTAAGCTCACATTCTTGGTTCATTTTTCAAATGCCATCACCTTTTTCTTAACAGATGAGCAGCAGACTTCGTGAGTGACTTGGTTCTTTTCTAACCATAAAATGAAATAAAATAATATACAGGCTAATGCCTAGTGGCCCAGACCTTGTCCTGAGCTTCCAAGTTCTGTTTGTCTTCCAAGCTTTGTTTGTTGGTCTGAGTTTTTGAGTATCTGTCTATCTGTCTCTCTCTCTCACTGTCTCTCTTTCTCAGTGTGTGTGTGTGTGTGTGTGTGTGTGTGTGTGTGTGTGTGTGTGAAACTATTTTAGAAAGAAAAGGTATTACTAGGCAGAAAGAGCCAGCATTTGCCTATGTGAGGTTGAGTTACCTGCTCTGGTAAACAGAAGTATAGTCTCGGTTTGCATATTTAAATATGACTAAATGAAGTATACAGATAAAAACAAGTTTTAACTCAAGATAAAAAGGAATAGTGCTGTAGTTTCATAGGCATAGATGCATTAACTGTGTTTTAAAGATAAAATAGTTGTTGGTTTCTGAGGAAAAGGAAGTGGTAAGTTGGTCAATATATTATATCATGGTGGGCACCGCACAGAGTACCCAATTCTGCATTAACTCACAGAAATGATTTCACTTTAGATCAATCAGGATGGGGCGGAGTCACATCTTACCGCTCTGGTTTGGAAGCACCAGTTCTGATATGATCTTGTGTTTGGAAGATGAAAGAGGACTATGCAAAATATCAACTCTTCCAAATTATACATTCCTTAGCCATATGCACCAACAGGTGTCACTCTTGGTGGCCCTGCCTTGTGGCAGTTGTGATTGGCAAAAATGTGAAAGTGCGAAGCTTCTCTCCACCATTGATGTACTAAAGTTGTTCTTCTGAAGAGAAGAAAAAAAGGTACTTGCTTCACAGAGGTTGGGGACAAAGCATAACTAAGAGGTGGTTCTGGTGTAATTCAATGTAACTGAAGTAAGGAGTACAAATCTCAACAATTATAAAATGGTTCATAATAGCATTGCTATATAATAGACCTTCACTGTCAGTGATGCCCCTTATTACCTACCTGTGGTTATTACAGCTGTAGCATTTGCTATATAAATGTTTTTTTATTTCTTCCTATAGACTATACAGGAGACTAAAAAGTAGGTGTTTCCTAATTATTTGAAAATAACACTGCTCCTCAAGGGTCAAATGTAGAATCAATAAATTGTAGTTTAGAGAAGAAACATATATAAGTATTTTAAACGAACAATTGGCAACCAGGTTGGCAAAAGCTAATTTTAACTGGATATATTAATACAGCCAAACAAAAACAAAGAGCAGGACTCTCAGAGGGGAATCACTGTACCAGTCAGGGTGCCGCACAAGAAATTGAAGTTGCTGCTAACACTCATTCAAGAACACATCACTATAACTGAGATGCAGGACTTAAAAATCTGCTACTACTGTAGCTAGATACAAAAGCAGGGGTTACAAAAAGTGCTTTTGCTTTCTAGCTAAAATCAGCCAAAATCATCGGCAAATAAATATGGATTCAGCCTCCTGTTACCCCCAAATGCTGCACACTGGATACATCGCAGTGGAAGAATTGCCAACTCCAGAGATTCAGATATGCAAGAGGGCAGGAGCTGTAAGCTTGACCTTCCTGACCTCTGCAGTGCAGAATGCCCATTAGAACATGGCGGGAACAAACAGAGCTAGTTCGCCTTGTGTGCCATGATCTCTAGGTGCCTTCCAAGGACCTAGGGTACCTACACCCTGATCATAAAGACGTGCTCAAGAGAAGTTTTTAACAGTTCTATTAAAGAACTAACTCTCTCAGATGACAGTGGCCTCATTTTCAGTTTGCTCATGACAGCTCCCCTCCTGGGAGAGGGTGCAGTGCCCCGGGAGCCTGCTCTGTGGAGACGTACAGTCCACATCTTAATTGCAGTATTTTCTCAGAGCCAAGATGCTATTAGGTGCCACTTATTTTAAAAGAACCTTACAGAACAAGAAATACCACAACATGAAGCAAATTTCTCATTGAAAGAAATATCTTAATTTTATAACAATGAAATGTAAAACAAGGTTATAATTAAAAGTTATAATAATTAGAAGTACAGTAATGTACTTACATATGTTAACATTAGCTAAATCTATTCAAAGGCCCAGATCCATTCCTAGTATGTTTATGTGGTGTGGTTTCTGAGCCAGCCCTGATGAAAGCCAGAACAGAGTGTGATACTTGGAGCAGGTCGCGGTGCCCGTGTGGCCAGCCTGTCACTGGAGAGGTTAACTTCACTCTCCGGCTCTCTGTTGCCACTTTGTCCACGTGGGACTGTAACACTTTTTAGTTGGTGTCATCCTACCTTGTGAGGTGTAGTGGGGGAAAAAGGCAGATCAAATTGAGGTCCTTCCTGCCTTCCGTAATTAGAAATAACATCAGAGACAATAGGCAGATACACTAATCTTCGTCACAGGGATCTAGGGAAACAGTTATCAGTGACACAAGAGGTGCCACTAATAGATGCTTAAATAAAATAAATAATCAGAACTTTATAACTAAATTATATAGATCTAATACCTGCCACCGTCATTCATTGTAGCTATTTAAAAAGAAGTCAGCAACTGTAAATTTTTTGTGGTCATATAAAAATATGGTATCAAGTAAACCGTCCATATTCAGGCTTAGCAATTTATAAAATATGACAGAAGTGGCTTCATCTCCATGACATAGACACATATATGTATTCTTCCATTAGTAAATAGGAAGCTGTCAGTTCAAATCACGGCTTTGCCTGCTTCCGCTCATGTGGCTTGTGGCAAGTCATTGATGTCGTTGAGCCTGCTTCTTCCCTGGAAAATGAGGGTAATGAGAGGCACCTCATTTGGCTGTAAAGCGCTGTAGCTTGAACGCTTAGCACAGAGCTTAGCAATAGGATATACTTAGAGTAGTTATTGCTGTAATTATTTAATAAGCACATAATTGCTTAGGAAGGTTGCTGACACACAGCACAAGACCAGTAAATGATCCACCTCAGCCGCGGAGGGAAAAGCACCTGTAGCCAGACCCTTGAGCACACCCTGGCTGTGAATGCGGGTCTGAATGAATTCCGCCACGTGGCCTGAATTGGTTTTCTATGTGGGCAGGTGCAAGATTTCTAAGTGCTCAGCAAAGTTTAGCAGCAAACAAGTTTTGTTAGAGACCTCAAAGTGAGCGACCTCCTACAACATAAATAATTATTACATCTTCTATGAATCAGCTACCAAAAAGCCTATCTCGTCCCGGTCCTATTTCAACCTGTCTGGGAGAAACCAGGGGATTTCCACTGATATTTGCATTTGGTTTTACAGTCTCAACCTGAGTTTAAATGCCAATACCACCTGCCTTAAGGAACTTATCCTGGTATTACTTATATGTTTTTTTCTTCCAATTCTGGTACTCCTTGGAAAAGCAACATTCTCACAGAGATTATTTTTCAAAGACAAATTCATAAAAAGGTTTACAAATCTCTACAAATAAACCTCATGAAAAGAGACCAAGCAAAATCCATGCACAGCTGAATACAAACTTCATAGCACTGAGAGTCACGTTGGCTGGGGGATAAGAGAGACTGAAGAACAGAAAGAACAGATATCTAAAGGCCATCCTTCCTCCCTCAGCGTTCTGTAGTGTGGTGATTGCTTCCTCCACTTTGGCTGGATTGAGATGAGGGAAAGTTCTGGGCTGGCCCTGAATAGAAGAGAAGTCACCTCTTCTCCGATGACTCAGAGAGAGGAAATGCCTTTATGGCCCGTGAGCCTACGAGGACATTTCCGTGTCACCTTTTCCCTGTTTCGTGCTTAACCATACCTCATGGTCCTCGCGTCAGTCCTAGCTCTACCATTTGAGTTCTGACTCTTACGCTACGGTTGCAAGTGCCTGGCTGCCTAGCAAAATCAAACCAACTATCTAACATTGCTAGCCTTCTTCCATCAAAAGTAAACTTTTTCGTATTTTATTTTCCTAATTCTATTATTTCTAGCTTAAGCCCCTCCATCCTGTCACTCACATAAGTTGATGGCTTTCTAATGATCTCAGCTTCCTTAGACCTTGCCCCCATGATGGATAACCAGGTCGACCTCAATGCCAACAAAACTCACTGGTAATCTGTGTCTATTGACGATACTCTAGCTTAGTCTCCCATAACGTTTTACCCAGACCTTTACAAACGATCCACTACTAGCTTCATTCCCACCTCTTGTTCCTTGATTTAACCTAAACGTTTTCAAATCATTCCTGAATCAGTCTTCACTTTTGCTTCCTGCAGCTGCCAAGAGATTTACTAAAAACTTGTTAACCCACCAACCAAGACACCCCATCATCTGACTCCTGCTCTTCCATGATTCCTGCATTCTTATCTAAATTTGATCTGAAATTTTTATAAATTCCTCCATCAACCTTCTTCCTTAGGTAGAACTGTCAATCTGTTTTACACTGGCTCCTGGAATTTTGCCAGTGGATGAAGCTCTGTTTGCCCACAGTAGCTGCTACTTTGATTAAACACATTTTATTGGCTTTCCTTTCCTTCCCTTTCAGCTGGTACTTCCCTCGCTTCTAAGGTAGCCGGGTCGTAATGATGGTCAGTCTTTACCCTTTCATACTTTGCTCTTCTTCCCACTAAAAAGTCAAAATATTTTTTTCTCACCTTCACACGCTGGACTGAGTTTGTGTAGCAGCCACAAAAAAATGTTCCTCGGAGACCTCTACCTCCATACAGTGTAAATGGCCAAGAGGCCAGGCCCTGGCTACAATGAACTAAAATTCATCACTGCATCTTCACTGAGGTAATTCTATGAGTTCCCCTGACCCAATGATGATATATTCCTAGGAAAACATAGGATTCCTTGATGTTTAACTCTGACTTGAAGTCTCCTCAGTGGCCCTGCCAAAAATATTTAAATTTCAGAAAAGTCGAAGAGGCTTTCAAGTAAATTTCTTTCCTTCTGTTATTCAGAGTCAGACTGTCTCCTGGTCTCAGGGTGTCCAAGATATTCCCAGCCCCCTTCCCCGTTTCTTTCACACCTCCTTTCTATAACCAAATTGTAACATGGTGAGTCAAATCATGGAAGTCTTTGTAACTGCTTTTGTGAATCCATGACTCCTCTATAGTGGCAACAAACATGACAGTAGCAAAAACTTTAAAAGGCACTTGTGGATTTCTGCTTGCTTACGTCTTGTCTTGGTTAACTTTATACTTCAGCCTTAAGACAACGAGAATTGATTTAGCCCAAACCCAGACCCAGAGGAAATTTGAAGGCTTTCTGATCAACTGACACCCAGGTAACCCTGCTCTGTGACAGCCCAGTCAAGTTAAAGAGAGCCCAATGCTACAGACTTCTGAGCTCAATGAATTCTTGTTGTCTACTAATACTGGCATACAGCAATGGTTGCTTGTTACTCAGCATTATTGTGTCAATAGGAAATGATAAACCTCCCCAGTAAAGTATTTGCCTTCAGATCTTTACTGTGTGAAGTTAGACAAGACAATATGTAAGCATACCTTTATTTTATTATGAGATGTACACTCAATACATTAGAGCTGAAAATGTATTCTTACTTTCTAAGAAGCATGGACTGATGAACAGAACCTGACACTCAACATAGTACAAAAAAATTATGGGAGAAGAAGGAGAGATACAACACACACTGTTCTTGAGATTGTGTGGGCCCTCTTGCACAAGGGAGGGAGGCGCAGAACATTCCTGATTAGAAAGTCACCTTGTCAGTGGATGTCTCTTTTTTCAGGATGAACTGTTTGACCTTAAGTTTAGAGGAAGAAGAAATGTTCTTTTCTTTCTCACTTAAGTTGTAAAATGACACTCTGGATCTAGTAACACCATAGATCCCAAAAGAACTGATCGTGTAGGCCAGACTGATCAGCCAACAAACTCGACATACTTCTTCCAGTTGGAGCAAAGGAACACTTGGCTGAAATGATTCTGTTGACAACCTAACAAGAAAGAGGAATCTTCCTGCAAAGACATTTGCTTTCCCGCAAATGTAGGAAAAAGCAAAGTACAAGAAAAGCATCCCAGCTGAGCCTGTCTTTGGAACAGCTAAGTCGGTCCAGAGAAAATTGCTGATGGGACCTTTTTCCTAGTTACAGAGTTATGGCTGTTTGAAGGATGTGTTCATAGAGCCAGAGCATTCATCCCTACCTGTAAACTTAAAAGCTCAGTCCCTTCCTCAGTACCTGGCACATAGTAAGTACTTTATATATACATATTCAATATGTAAATAAGTGTTTCATGATTACTTCTTACTTACAAAAGAAGGTTTCATAAAAAATTTTCTCATTTAAAAAGCATAATCTTGCTCTCTTTTATGACTATAGGACTTGTGACTGGGTCATTTAAACCAGAATAGCTTCGTATCACTGTGACTCAATTTCCTCTTTGAACAATTGAAGATTGTAAGTTTGTTATTGACTAAAAGGCAATTGCAAAATGTCAATCACTTGAGTGCCTGGCACTTGGTGTTTTATCAGTGCCATATAATAGAAGTTATAATTGTGGTAGAAAAAATATTAAGAAATTCAATCTCTACCATCCAATAATGCAAAATTCAATTAAAAGATGTATATAAAGAACAATAGAGATAGCTTCCCTCAGCCTACCATGGTTAAGAGAATAATAAATTTTAGATACCTGTCTGTAACTCCTGCTATAAAATATTTCATTTGAAATTGTTTTCTAGCAATAATTAAACATAAAGGGATTTGGTCTCCTTGAAAAACAGTAAAATATTACGATTATTTTAGATATCTGAGTTGCAATGTCTTTTACATCTTCCACTACCCCCCTCATTTTATTGATACGCATATAAGCAACACAAATGTTTACATTGAACTTGAAGATTTTATGTACATATATATCTCAGCAAAATTATAAATCCTTTTCTTCTCCCTTTTTGACCCTCCCACACCCTCCTCCTCCCCACTATTTCCCATTATTCCATCCGTTTAGTTCGATGCAATGACTGGGATTTGGACTTCTCATATTAGAAAAATCACTAGGTTATTTTTTATTGTGGTAAAAAATTCACATGACAAAATTTAAATGTTTTTGGTAAATACATGAAGTTTGAATTCTATAACACATAAGAACCATGGGGTTTGGAGCATCAGGAAGCATTTATGTCCACCCTTTTTCAGAGATTTACCCCTTTCCTATCTGACGGTTGCCTCTCTTTCTACCCTGCCTTTCATGTTGGGGCCTTTTTATGTCATTGTTTTTGTGCATTTCATCTGATATTTAACCTTCTGCATCTAACACACTTCGCCAACCATGACGGCTTCAAGTTGCACTTTTTTCAGAGTGTTTGTGGACACGTTCACTCTTTTCATAAGTCCCAGGTTCAGAGACACCTAGGATGGTTGATGTGTCATCAGCCACCAAGCGCCTTTGCCTCTTGCTCAGGAGCACCTAACCTCTCTGTGCCTGGGTGGGTGGTTTCCTGTCTGTGTTTGGTTTGGATCTGTTCCAGGGCTTGTGGTTTTACCAGCCTCATACTTTGTGTTGTCATCTTACTGCGTACTTAAAGATGGTGATGATTTTGTAATTGGGCATGTGACTCGTGCATTTCTCAGAGGGATTTATGGGAATCATTTATGTTCTGGTTTGCATATTCTTTTCTATTTTAGCCCTGACATCAAGCCAGCTCCTTCAAGCCTAATCTTTAAGCTTAAGCATTTTCCTTCATAACAAGATGACAGACCCACTTTGAGTACTGGAATCAGAATTACCAAGTAGAAAACTCAGTTAGGCTACAGTAGCTAGAAAGAAAAACTTTTTAAAGGAAGGTAAAGAATGATGCAATAATTGAAGAAAGTGCATTTGTCAGGTGGCTTAAACAAAAGGAAGATAGGTTATGAATGCAGAATTGTCAGAGAGCTATAGAGGAGAGTCTTGTGGCCTCCTTGCCCATTAAAACAGATATCTTCCTCGCCAATATTATGAACATATTTCTCAGGTTTTGATTCTATTCTCTAAATAACATATAGAAAGGAATAGTCTGCACCAGACTGCAGTGCCATTTTGACATCATTTATAACTAATGTGACCGTCTACGTAAATTGAACACTCTCTCTTTGTCTTCTGCTCTGTCTCTTTATCTCAATAGCTAGATCAAACAATCATTTGATGATGAAAGGGGTAGAGCCTCTACCCAAAGATTCTGTCATTTTCAAAGGCCATTTCACTGACTCATCAAAAATATATTGCAAACTGCAAACTCATTTCCTACCTGATTGTGCATTACACATTAACAGTGTAGATTTGACCTAGACGTACATGCCTGAAACTTCCAGCAAGTTGTCTGATGAGAGGGCTGAACATATAATGAAATCAATTTGAACTTTCACCTTGAAAATTCCTCTCAGCTCAAATTTTATACTATCATGAATGTCAATGGAGTTTTTAAAGCCCTTGGACTAGAGTGTGGAGCACCATACCCAGACTTTGTCTATGGCCTCCACCATGATGGAATCATCTCAGTGTGAAATTTGACTCTCTACCCTGTACCAAGAGCACAAAACCAAGCACAATCATCATTTCCTCCAAATATCTCAAATTTTCAGAGAAAACTCCAGATCCCCAGAACCACTTAAACTTACTGAGCAAGAAAGTGGTCACTGACTCAATGGAAAGGCCTTGTCAGAGAGGCGGGAGGTAGGTGAGCTCAGAGTGAGGCACGCTTAGCAGGAGACCAGAGCTCTCAGAGTCTAGCAATTCCAAATCTTACTAGTATGAGGACTTCTCAATGGTCCCCCTAGCTGGAATTAGTTTTGGGGTGGCTGTAGAAGACTGGCATGTAGGACAGCAAGCTGAGATGCACCCCGAATGTGGGTGGCACCAATGAATAGGTGGATAGATTGAACAAAGGAAAAAGGAAAGACTGCGCTTCGTCTGGGACAGCCGCCATTCTCCCCATCACCTCTGGCTGTTGGTCTCCAGCACAGGCTTGTGCCCGCTGCTCCACAGTGAGCTTCCCGACCTTCCCCAGTCAGTCCCCTTAGTCTGTGGCTTCCTCCTTCTTGCCTAAGCGACTACTAGATGGTCACCTCTCATGTGCAGGTGCCACTTTGCATTCTTCCTTCTGATCTCAACAGACAGCTACTGGGGAAAATTCACTTCTGACTCTGTGCGCTGCATATGTACATGACCTATTAGAGTGTTCTTTTAAGAGCTCCAACCGGTATAGGCTTTAGTGCATCATACATAGAAGCACACTGCGGATTCAGATAAAAACGTTGAGGTTTCACCTCACTGCAGTGAGACGGACCCACATCAAGAACTCTACAAACAACAATTATTGGCAAGGATGCGGAAAAAAGGGAACTCTACTCCACGGCTGGTGGGAATGCAACCTGGTACCGGCCATTATGGAAAGGAGTCAGGAAGTTCCCCCCAAAAAAATGAGAATAGAAATCCTATTTGATCCAGCTTCTGCCTTACTGGTTATATTCCCAGAAGAAATAAAGTCAACACACCAAAAAGGCACATGCATATCCATGTTCACAGCAACACAATTTGTAAAGGCCAAATCCTGGAAACGATGTACCTGCCCTTCAACAGAGAAACGCTTAAAGAAAAAGGTCGTACCTGTACACAATGGAATACTATGCAGCCATAAAGAAAAACAGATATGAAATATTTGAAAGAAAATGTGGCCACCCAGTGATGCTCAGTGAAATGGACCAAAACAAAAAACTGTACACAGACATCTATCTCTCTTATGAAATCCACAAAATTAATGGCATAAAAAGGCCCCAACATGGGTGGCAGGGTAGAAAGAGGGGAAAAGGACTCCTAGGAAAGGGATGAATATCTGAAAAATGGGTAAGGGGACATGGACAAGCAGTGATTCCCCAAATCCCATATCTTTAATATGCTCTAGAATTTGGAATTCATACATATATATATATATATATATATATATATATATATAGAGAGAGAGAGAGAGAGAGAGAGAGAGAGAGAGAGAGAGAGAGTTAAAAATAAATACTGGAAGGAAAAGCATATTGTTGTTACTTGCAGGCATGATCATCTAAGAGAAAGCTTTTTTAAAAAATCAACGAAAATTCACTTGCAATTATAACACCATTCAAAAAACCATACAGAAACAGTTTTTTATGGATCTTCAAACCAGCAGTGAAATTCGGTGGCGACTTAGAGATCAGTTTAAGAATCAAAACTCTTTAGGAGCATAAAAACTGAATAGGTACATATACTACATTTTTAGTAGAAATAATACCGCTGAGATGGTGTATTTTTCCAAAATCAGAATCTCTGTCGTAATCTAAGAAGCTTCCTGTGAATTTTTTCCCAAAATTTTAGCATAATGAGAATCATCAAGAAATTTTAAAGCTATAGTAGCAGGAATTTACCCTCTCGTGAGTCAATTAAGAATAATAATCTGGGATTGGCACCGCAACAGATCAATAGAACAGAAACCAAGGATCCAGAGACAGATTCTACTTTGCATGGAAACTATTTCCTGATTCCTAAGAGTTTCCAGACTATTCGTGGTGGGGTTTGGATTTATGTCAAAGCTGCCTAAACCTGATGACTGGGTGATCACACAACACACGACAGAGCTCCGCCATACACAAATCTATACATAAAACTAGCTAGAAACGTTTTCTATGATTATTATTTTTTAGTATGTGTTTATGATAGTCAATTTGGGGGAACCAATGCATATACATATCACATTATAATGATTTTTACTTACTTCCCCCTCCTACCCTCTCACCCATACTTTGAAGATGAAAAGAGACTAAGAAATAGGAGCTGAAGGAATAGCTCGGTGGTTAAAGTGCTTGCTGATTCCCCAGTACCACATAAAAGCTGAGTGTGGTGGCTCACGCCTGTAACCCCGGCATGTGGGAGACTGAGCAGGAGGATCGCCATGAGGGTGAGGCCAGCCTGGGCTCCACAGTGAGGTCAGGACCAGTCTCAACTGCAGAATGAAACCCTGCCTCAAAAAAAAAGGAAGAAAGAAAGAAGAGGAAATAGTAGTATGTAAGATATTAACTATACTACACAACTACAGCAAGAGAAATAACGTGACCCATGTGTCATGATGCCTGGAACAGGCATAGTTTAGGTATTCAGTGAATAACTATTGAATGAATGAATTTATCAGACTTTTGGAGTAAAACACACTTAGCCCCAAAGGCTTGAATATCGGTTGTCGAATATTTCAGTGGGATCAGAATTTCTTTGAGATGGTTGCTGGAATTTGGATGCCCTCCTTTTCCTCTCTCCTCTGCATCTCCAGGATGCATATTATGAATGATTGAGTGAAGAAGGTTTACTTTTCAATAAGCCCAACATAGTTTTAATATAGAAAAATTAAAGGAAAAGTGGGGTTTCAGGAGAAAATGACCCTCTGGCTGCCCTAGGGGTTTCATTTCCTGCTATAAATGCATACATCAGCATCCTAGTTTATAGGTCAGTACTTTGTAAGTTTTGTTTGTTTGAGTGTTCTCATGCAGTTGGTCAGTTTGGGGAGTTCAACAAAATCACTTTTCCTGAAATAGACCTTGATTTCCATTGTGAACGGCCGACTTGCCATTCCAAAGAAGCTCCCACCTCCCCAACCCTTATCTTGCTACATGCATTTTCAAATTTTGCATATTCTCCATCAGAATAGTTCCTGTTGTCTTCTCACCTGTGATCTTGGTAATACAGCCCATTTATCACATGCTCCATTGTCTACAGTGGATTAAAAGTCATGGCATTAGTTATTTCCTCATCACATACTTCTTTTTATCTGCAAATATCTAGTTTCAAAGAAAGCAATAAACCATGGTTTTTTCCTCCACTCTCTATTCTGTGAACTTTCATCTTCCAGATTAGAAATCATAAAGTTTGAGAAATGATTACCTCATCCTTCTTACTGATTTACTTGCCAAAGACCCGTGACTCTCATCTTGAAAAAATTTAACACGGTTATCTGAGCGACATGATGCAACTCTTACTCTACACCTTTGTGCTAACTCATTCTCCTTAGTTTCCACCTTCCAATCCAAGAATATATTTCACTTGGATTTTTGATTCATTAATGGATCATGAAACTAAGTTAGTGGATCTTGACCATTCTTTTTTTGAATGAAGTAAATGTGTTGGGACAGGAACCACATTGTACTCCCAGGAGGATAAGTTTTTGTTTCATTTGTAGACGTGAGCATAGAGGAGCTAGGATGGAAAATAGATTTCTTAGCTTGAGTCACTGTCAGAAACTATAAATACTTCTCAAGTGAAAATTTAGATGAGTGTTATGAGATGCAAATGTGCTCCTCTTCTCCGCTGACTGACTTCCCATTAGATGGCATGGTCTCCTTACACTGATAGACGAAAGACTAGTCTTGATGGCAGCTTGGTCATCTTCATTAAAGCTCACCTTTCTTTTAAATATCTCCCTCCCTCGGCAAGTTCTAGGACCCCTGCTCCCTTTGGCTGCTCCTCCTTTCCTCTGTTCCAAAGTGATCTACACTCCAGTCTCTCACTGTCCTGGAATTCTGAGCCAGATGCTTCATGTGCCCATGTCTGTCCATGCTGCCAGTATCTGATGACCCATGAATTTGATTAGCTGCTGTCTTCACAGCCTGACATCAATGACACTTCTGAAATTAGTGACACTCCCCATGCCCCGTTTCATTTCCCCCCTTGTCTGAGCAGGACGTCACTAGATCCAGGGCTCACTTCACTCTTTCATGCCCTTCTAAGGGTAAGAATGCACTGTTCTTCTCATTTAACAAAGCGTGATTCGGTTACTCAAAGGCTTTTAGATTCATATTTGTGCTATATGCTTGCGACACTTACTCAGAAATGTGTCCTCCCAAGGCCAGCATTGTCTAGTTTCAGTGACCATGGAAATGTCCTATGTGTAACTTCCTTGCCTTCTACAGTATCCCCTCAATGCCTGTGACTGTCTGAGTCTTGAAATGTGGCTAGTCAGCCTAAGGAATCGAACAGTGCATTTTATTTCATTTTTGTTGATTGAAACTCCAATAGCCACATACAGCTGCTGGATCCTCATTAGGGCAGTGCAGCTGCGGGCTGATCTGTGCCCTTCCTCTTGGCAGCCTGTAGAGAAAGCACTCACTGCTGCCAATATTGTGGAATTAGTTGCATATTCCAGAAAAGGGGAAAAGGAGAGTCTTTTTCCCATATCTTCATACAAGCCTGCCACATTAACTTGGGTATTTTCATCAGTTTTATTGAATCATAGTTTATACGTAACAAAAATATGCATTTTGAATACAGAGTTAATGACTTTTGACAAATGTACCTGGTTATATAAACACCACCATTAAGATATAGATTCCGTTATCCCTAAATTGTGGATTCCTCTACTCACAGCCTTTGCCAAACTCTCGTCCACTAATGTTTTGTCTTTTCTAAAGTTTCAAATATGTGGTCACATATACACAGTCTTTTGTACCTAGTTTCTTTTAACCTATATAATGACTTTTTTCTCTAGGTTACTGCTTGTGTAGGAGTCTGTTTTTTTCTTCCTAATTTCTAAGTTACATGCCATTGCATGAATATCATGAGAGCTGTTTTTCCATTCATAAGTTTATTTAGGTTATTTTTAGTTTGAGTTGTTACTTCTTAAAGCTGCTATTGTGAACAAGGTACATTTCTTTTGCCAGATATGTGATTTTAGTTCCATTTGGAAAATTCTTAGAATTGGGAATGCTATGTCACTTGGTAAGTGTATAGTTATATAATGAAGTGCTGAACTGTTTTCCACAAAAAAGGTCGCATCCTTTTGCATTCCTACGCCGAAGTGTGAGAGTCATAATTGTTCCATTCCTTACCATCCTTTGGCATTGTTGGTCTATTAAATTTTAGACATTCTACTTTTATCTCATTAGCAGAAAAATTCGCACTTCTTTAGTGATTATGATGTCAAGTATATTATAGAATATGACTATGCATTTCATAACATCTTCTTTGGTGAAGCATCTGTTCCAATCACTTTAAAATCAAGTGACCCCCTTCTTAGTCAAGCACAAAAGTATGCTTATTATCAGATACAACTTTTCAAACATACCTTTATCATCTGTGACTTTCCTTTGCAATTTCTTAACATCTGTGAAGGTTGTGTACGTGTGTGTGTGTGTGTGTGTGTGTGTGTGTGTGTGTGTGCATTTCTATTCTTGTTTTAGTTATAGGAAAAAGTTTTCCTTACTAAGGTTACAAAGATCCTTTCGTATCTTTTCTTCTAGGTTTGTAATTTTAGTTCTTAGTCAATGTTCAATTTTGAGAAGGCAAAAAGCTTTTCTTCCAAATTCAAGCTGGCCTCTGAGTTTCTTCGACATTTTATTCCAAACCTCAGACCAATATAGAACGTGTCTCATGAATTAGTTATAAGCCTGACACAGTCCTTACCCTAAATCTCTCCAAAAACTCCTCCTAGGACCTAGAAGGGAATCCTGAGAATTAGAAAACAGATATTATCAGGAAAACTTTTAGATATTACAAATAAAACTTAACTATAAACTAAAAATTAAGTTCAGTCACTACTTAGAAACCCTAAATTTTGAGTGAAATCAACCATCTTAATTTCTTAAATTCTAGTCCACAAATCTTTCCACAGCAATGACTTACTCACGACTGGGCAAAGAGGTTCTAATATATGCTGGGTTTCTATAATCATATTCTGTATGTAATTCTAAAAATTGACACAAAATTGAGAAAAGAATCTCAAAAAAGATAAGGACATTTTTCTTAGATATTAATCTTCATAATCTTTAATTTCATCTTTAATTTCCCCATTCAGGTACTAACCAGACCCAACCCTGCTTAGTTCCTGAGATCAGAGGAGATCAGGCACATTCAGGGTGGAATGGCCATAGATTCATCTTTAAGACTCTAAATTTCAGGTATTAACAAAGAACTCCACTTTTTCCCAACTGTGGCAGACTATAATAGCAAGTCTAGCCAAGCATTCGAAAAGATACTTGTGATCATTTTCTAGCATTAGCTGTTAGCGTATCAGTTTGTATTTGCACAATGACCTGGAGCTATAAGTGGAGGAGAGGCTATAATTCTCAGAGGAATTTAATGTTAACTATGAATTTTGTTTTTCTCTAGACCTCCTCAATTTGATAGTGTGGTTTCCCAGAGTCCAGCCACAGGAGCGTAATAAAATGTCACAGTGAAGAAAATGACTCTAACCCACCCCAACTCGTGATGACTCCGCAATACCTGAAATGCTGCAAAAATTTTGGAGTGCGTCCCTTTGTTTGAACTCAGCTACCTATTGCGTGCAAGAAAAAGCTCAACTTCTCCTCCGTCTGGTAAATCATTTTCTTGAATTACGCAACAGGTAAAGAGCTTATCTTCCGGATTGCCTCTGGGCCTAATCACAAACGCTTGTAGGAATGTGCGGTCATGCTTTCTGTTCTTCAAACAGTAATATGTCGGTAAATGCAAAATGGTAAGTGTCACGTGGATTTGAGCTGACGACACATTGCAAGAAAATGGGTTCACCTCTTTACCTGTTTTCATCTGACCTGAGGCTTGAAGGAGGAGAACTTCCTTATTAGGGGCAAAAAAAAAAAAAAAAAAAAAAAAAAAAAAACCCTGACTCAGACAAGGCTGAAAGTCCGCAGTATCTTTACCAATGTATTCATTAAATTTTTAAATAAGTATCAAATTTTTACTAAGTACTTTTCTAGTTCTAACAGTTATTGAAACCAATCTCTGCCCCAATCACGTGCGTTTCAGAGAAGCCGGGCATACTGAGAAGGATAACAAACTTCTGTGCTTTTCTTCTTGCGGGGATTTGTAAATTTAGTTCATTTGCACCAACCCTATTTCTCGACCTTCTAGCCATTGGCAAAGTAAGAGATGAAATCGAGGCAGAACTCTAGGGCAGGGCCCCTTGGTGTTCGCACTCCCTTGGTGCAGGAGAATTTAGGAAAGCATTTTCCTGATCTGAGTCCGTATCCTAAAGCAGACTCCTCTCCAAGGGACGGTGAACCCCGGATCCTGCTTGTTGCTGTTGGCTCAAGAGGAAATGCTATATAGGTATTTCCCGTAAGTGGTTCTCTAAGTTGAAAACTGAATTTCCCTTACCTCTATGGGATCAGACGTATGACTTATACTTCATGACCTTGTTTCTGGCATGCAAACTTGGAGATATATGGCTGGATGCTGGTAGAATCAAAATGACATAGAATGAAAGTGACAGTATAAAGATGGATTGGGCACACCTCACCTTGACATCCTCACACTTGACAACATTTGGGTCAGTTTGAACCACTCCATAACAACACAATCTTTAAATAAGCCTAGGGGTTTGGTGCAGACCTCAGAAATCCCCGGGGCAAAGTCCATGCTTCTGAATTGCAAAACATGAAACAAAGCATGAGAAATTGTGGGTTAGAAAAAGTTAAAACTGAAAATGCAGTTTATTTTGGAATAATAAAGGAGGGTACAGATATGTTGAAGACATGTAAAGACATGCATACGTATAGGATAAATTAATCTAGAAGGAGAAAATACTTAATCACTTCTTTCCCAGCCTTTGTGATTAAACTGGAAGCTACTTTGAAGCAGCCCATTGACAGCGGTAGGTCTGGGAGGAGACCTCTCTTCTCAGATTCCCTATTATATGGCTGAGCGTTAGACAAAACTTTAAGGAGAAGAAGAGAAATAGGCTCGCACCATCATTATGTCTTGGTGGAGAGAAGACATTGGTACAGTGAAATGTGCTACTTCCCTGGTGTCTCAGTGGTACCCACTTTGGGAGCTCCACTCATGATTCTGAGATGTACAACAGGCAGAAAAGCCAAAATTGAAATTTGATTTTAAATAATATTCCATTTCTTATCTGAATTACCTTCAAAATATTCATCCTGTCCAATTTGGGGCCCTGTGAGAAAGTGAGGAGAGGAAAGTCACATCACTGTCTAAAAGACAAACTTCCCCTAAAAGCCAGGCTTACGTAGTAGTCCAAATGTAACACCTGTGAATCGATAAACCATGCAGGTCCATCCACCCATATACCAACACTTTGTCTTTAGAACCTGAGCATTGCCCTTATTATGCACACAATATGTGAGACCCAATCTCATGGCTGTGCGCTGTTCCCATGCCAATCTTTTTGGTACAAATAGTCTTGGTAAAACAAGCAAGATTAAATGCAAATTGCTTTTGACCTATGAGATCTCTTGTTAGCCCCAGAAATATTTTAGCCAGTGGATCCCATGAAATTTTCTGAACATACAGTGATTGTTTTCAAGTCTGTTAAGCTGTATTGTTTAATATGCTCATTCCTTTTCTTATGAGCTTTGTAGAAAACACATCTTCATTTTCATCTGGGTCCAAAACTGACATTATACTAGAGACAAGAGTAAGCATTATCTTGTGGACAGCTTCTGGGCTTGTGACCATCAGAAGAGTTTGGATGGAGTCTACGTGTAGTGGAAAGGCACTGGAACAATGTAGACAGAAGAATGATATGGTGGGATCTATCTATAGCTATCTATGGCAAAATCTGTCATTTGGAAGCATTAGCTCCTTGCCACTAAAACCAACTCTTTATAACAAGGCATGCAAAGTAACCCTTTCCTCTGCAGCCTTCCCTTCAGAGCACCTTCCAGCACACCTGTGCACACACGTAAACACAGCGTGTCTGCATGTGGCCATTTATCATATTTGCTAATCAGCAAGTGTTAGTGGGGAAGATTTCTCTCCCAAATCCTGAGAGTCTCCTTCTATAAGGGGAGTTCAAATAGCATAATTGAGAATCTCTCTTAGACCGTTACTCACTTCATATTTCGGGAAGTGGCTGGCTAATCTGATTGGTAAATTTTGAAAATTGACTAGTTCTTCTTGGCTCAGCTCTAGATATATTTCATGAAAGCGAATCTACGTAAAGACCATAGAGATTTCGCTGTATATTTTCATGGCAAAAGCTTTAACTAGACGGACTCCATTCCTGTAACCAACCCTCACCATCACAGCTGTGACGGCTCCGTGGGTTCATCTAGATCTGAGTTCAACACAAGCAAGTTCACCTGGTTAGTACATCTAACGCCAGTTCTCTGCCTTGTTATCTGTTAGGACTAAGGTGACATTTTGATCTCCAAGTCAGATGTTTCTCAAGTTGCTCAGAATGAAGATAGCAAAAATGAGTTGGTACCATTTTCGCTGGGGTTACGTGGACTTAGACACCCCAGCTTCAGACACCTGCTGAGCACGTAGCACTGTTTGGCATTGGATTAAACACACCAAAGGAGCAAACATATTCTCCCTATTGAGAAAATTTATAATCTTTTTTATTAAAATATTAAGTTTTGATAAAAAATCTTCTCAGACGGAATGGAAAACCTAAACTTTACATTAAAAACACACCAAAAACTTGATTAGTCTGGAGGCTCTTAGGACTCTACCCCATGTTCTCCTTATACAGAAATAGACAATTACAGAAAGAGAAACAGAAGAAAAGAGCCACGTAAAGGCCGCTCACCTTCCACACGCCGTTTCCCGGCTCCTTTCCTTTCATGGTCCCTGAACCTCTGGCTCAGGTCGCTCTTCTGGTTACTTCCATCCCTGCCCCTCTCTCCTTTCCTCACACCAAACAGAGAGAAAAGACTTCTGCAATCTGGTTCCTTTTCTCAAGGTTTTTACAATGTGTGTTTGAATGCAGTGTGACGTTGACGCTTAACTGCTTCACATTTGAAAGATGCTCGTGGAACTCCTCAAAGCCTGCTCCAAATGTCTGTCCAAAAGTTGAAGCTCTCCTTGGTAGCTTCACCTGGAAAACATGGGGCATACACGCATGTACAGAAATGTATGTTTGAGAAAAGGACCTTACATACAGTGGAGCCCTGTGTGGTACAAACATTCAGAATACGGATCTATTCATCTTCACTGTGGGAAACAGAGTTCTGAGTCTGTAACTGGGCATCAGATATGAATAAACTGAGGCTACAACTATGCCTGATTTGCCTGCATGCATTTAGATCTATTTTATACTTTAGAAAAAATGACATAAAGGACCGCCTTACTAGATTTTTAAGAATAGTGAAATAAATATGTATATTAAGGAATCATGTGACAGCTTTGTTTGATGGTTTGGTTCGGTTTTGTTGCTGTTGTGTTTTGTTTTGTTTTGTTTTGTTTTACTTCTTGGCTACTTCAAGTTTCATAAATGGAATGTTTCTCAGCTAAAATCTACAAGGCAACTGTAACAGGTAATGATGGTTGTAATTGATACACACTTTGTGGGTATACTCTAGACATCGTTCTCCCTCTAGGACTCTGACTTTCTGGACCGGCAGTGAAAAAAACAAAAAAGAAACAGGAGTGATCTGAAGTTGATGACATATTTTCTATTTTGCAATGTGTCCAGAAACTCTTAGAAAGAATGGTTTCACTGTAATCACAGTACTTCGGAGGGCTGACGGAGGAAGACTGCAAGTTAAAGGCCAGCCTACGCAATTTAAAGACTTTGCAAGACACTGACTGAAAGATGAAAACTTAAGAGAATATTAAGGACTGTAAAGGTGGCCCAGAGAGAGAGAGAGAGAGAGAGAGAGGCCAGCCTTTTTCTTGGTAAGTACCCATACCCAACAGGTTAAAGCAAGAATAGTATAGGTGTTCAAAAAAATTTGAGATGAGTTTCCTGTTGTGTCATGGGTGTAAGTGTGCTTACTCTGAAAGCCATTACCTCCACCGAGGAAGTTGCAACCTTTGCTTCTCCCATAGTCTCCACCTCCAAGTTCAGGGAGTGAGTCAGCCATTTGGTACCCTGCCTCCCAAGCTGGCTGACTCAGAAGTACTTCCCAGCTGCCGCACATTTTTTTTTTTTTGGAAGAGAGAAGGAGTGGAGTTTTTACTGTGGGAGAGAGAGAGAGAGAGAGAGAGAGAGAGAGAGAGAGAGAGAGAGAGAGAGAGAAGAGGACAAGGCAAAAGGCAAAATCAGTATCCCAAATGTATAGAAAAGACCACCAGGAAATTTTTGTCCTCCAAACTTTTGAAACAATTGGAAGTCAAATAAAAATTTAATGACTAACCTTTCCTTTTTAGCTTTTATCTCCTTTTTACTTTCACAGATACCCACAGTGATGAGGCAGGAAATATAATTCTCCCTTAAAACTTCCATTGTAAGTATACTTTCCCCACACTTTTCTCCTTATTTTAGTATAACAGCTAAATTTAAACCTTGAATCATGGATTAGCTCCATATTTTATATTATATATTTATGTTATAATAAGTATTTTAGAGTGAATGGTGGCTTCCTCCATCCCTAAGCTGAAGAAGCAGACATTTCTGATGTGATAACATTTGCATAAGGATTGAGACTAAAGTGCTTAGACACTGTTAGACACACCAAAAGATTTCTAAAATGCACACTGAAGAAACCAGAAAGGTCAAAGTATGTTTGTAACCTTTTCTGGGACACACAGCAGCAGAGCTGAATCTGGACCCATGTCTCCGGAGCCCCAGACTTGCTTCCTACCATCTACCTGGAGTTGGGGGCCACGTCAGTAATTTTGTCTGCTAAGTGAATATTAATTAAGAACCTTTGCCAAATTGCAGAGTCTTATTTGGAATTTTCCCTTTTCTTTCTCTCTTTTTTATATATAGAGATTTTGGGGGTAGGTAAAATCTTTAGAAGCACTTGAACTTGTCAAATGAAACCTGCAAAAACAGATGCCATGAGTGCTGGCTTCAGTCCTGCGTCTGATGGGCTGTTCTCACAGGACCCCTCAGCCTCTAGTTCTCTAAGTGAGTCCATAGCAGGCTTCTTGGGGGACCATGGCACTACTTGTCACATAGCCATGTTTTCCGTCTCATTAAACTGTCACTGTCAGAAGGAACACAACTCTATAAACAACTGTCACAGGTCTTACAGTCTCTCAGCAAGTAGTTGGTGGCCTGTGACTGTTAAAGACCCCTGTTTGTCTCCTTCTGGTTACTACAACCATTTTAAGCTTCCAACCTTTATCTTCAAAGGGACACTCATTGACCAAAAAGAGGGAGGTCGGCTGACACACGCCCCTAGAGAAATAAGACTGAATTTTCATGTACTACAGGATAGGACAAGTAGGGAATATATCTGATGAAATACAAGTTCCGGAAGCTAGGGCATGGTGGCAATTGTCATTTACTGCAAGACTCCTTGTTCACATGACTCACTCAGGTGAGACACAGGCTACCAGTTTTCATATACCAGGGACATAGCTCATCACAAAAGCCTTGTAGGAAATTCTTTAAGCAACTCCATAAATTATCTACTGACCCTGCAGAATGTCATAAGGGCCATTTTGGGATCTAGTCTGAATGTGACTCATTAACACAAAGTTTTTGTATAAAATGAAAAAATTAATCTCTAGAAATCATGTTTTGATTTCCACTCACCCCACCCACCTTAACTTTCCAGAAAGGCCAACTCAACCTCGAACTCTCATGATGACTAGGGTTTTCAGGGACAATGCATTTCATGACCAAATCTGAATAAGAACTTGCACCACTGCACTGTTACCACAACAGGATTGATTTACACAAGAATTTTCAAAGCTGAACTCTCCACTTATTGCAGGATACACTTTCCCGCTAGACAAATGACCTCATTTGGAAAACACTTTCAAAGAAGTCTGCCCTTCAATAAGAGCTACCAAACCTAACAATAATTATTCTTATCAGGAATCCAATGACTAGATCCTACATATTTACCAAGGCTCTCAGGTTACTTCTATCACTATTTACTAAGAGTTCTGCCAAGCGTAGTCATAAGGCATCAGGTCCGTAATTGTCCACTTTGTGCAAGAGCAAGACAAAGAGAAACAGACCCATCTCCTTGGAAATATAGGTAATGACGAAAGTATTAAGTCACCTTAAAATACTGTGAAGAATACATAGATCATTTTAAAGTGAATCAAGGGTTTTATGTGGACTACTAATACAAAATATGTATATCAAAGATTAAATAAAAGAGCACAAAATGATATCACTAAAAATGTAAATTATGCAAATAAAGAAAATGGGAGTGAATTGAGAGTTATATGGAGACGTAATTTATTTGCACACATTATAGAATTTTTTCTATAGTACTCGAGTGAAAAAAATAGTATCTTTAAGAAAAGAAAAAGAAACCTTTTTGTTTTTTTCTTTTTTTAGAAGGATGGAGAATATTCTGGCAAATACCTCAGGCAATAAAGCATCAGCTTCGGAGTTGATCAAGGATGCCTACTAGAAAGGGTTTAACTTCAAGTCTTAGAACATACTGCCATCGCCTGTGTTAAGATCACAACCGCAGGAGAAGGTTTGGCAGGCATCTTTACCCAAAGTGATACTTTTGATTCAAAACATTACCGGCACACACTTCAGGAGTACTAACAGAAGAATAACCAAAGAATCACAAATGTTAAATACCTCATTTTAATATCATTAAAGATAACACACTCAAAAATGGCTGACTCCAAGATTGTCCCAAAGTGTTTAAATCTGTAGACTAGATGTCATGCACAAAGGTTGTCCTGTGGGGGTGTCCCATGCATTCTGTTTGTTAGGTTACATCCTCCTTCCTCCTCAGCCACCCTAGTTTTGTTATGTGGCTTTGGAGTCAGGTGTGGCCATGGTGAGCACATGAGCCACTGGGCCACTCTAAAGGGAGGAGACATTGGACACTTAATTATTTTGAATTAGTAGGTTGACGTGAGGTAATGGGGAAATTTGGACAATACAGGTCACGAGACACTCTGATATGTTAAGGGGTAAAAGCACTGAGTAATGTTAGGCTGGAGATTACAGAAATGGGATTTTATTGCAATTTTAGCAGCACAATGAGAGAAAAATAAAGAAAAATATCCACAACCACTGGGACACCGAGAACCATTTGGAGCTACACATGGCAGAGTGGTGACATGTTAGACGGAGTTAATGTCAAAAGCGTTTTGAAATTTAAAAGTTAAAAATTTAAGAATTCTATCTGAACAAAAGTAAAAAAAAAGGTAGAATTGAGAGTGCTTGAGTTGCTATGTAAATTAGTGAAGGTGCAGAGGAACAAGACGGGCTGCTAAATTTGATTTCGTTGCTGTCAGGCTTAGAATAATGAGGTGTTCAAGGAGAAATCCCTATTTAGATAGATGACTTCGAAAAGTCTATACATCAAGGAGAACACAGGTTTGTAGCCATAGGTGATATTTTTACATAAGTTTTCTAAGGAGGAGGATAAAATAGTGATTACTACAGAATTTCTACTTCAAAACAAACCTAGGCCAAAGGTCAAATATCTCCTCTTTTCATAAACAAAAGAGAGAGGCACCAGGCAGGAGCCAAGGTCCTAGAGCCCCTTTCTTCACCACATCTGTCATTCCACAGTATCCTGGTTGATGGGAATCACAATTGGGGTCCTTGGAGGGAGGCGTTTCATCACTGAGGTTGGGCATGGCTGGCAGTAATGGGAGCAGGACGGGAAACACCCCAGGGCAGCTGAGCCACAGATGAGTGAGTGATGGAGAGTCAGTACAGGTGTGAACTGAGTGATCCCCAAATGGAGCTAGGGGTCAAGCCAGCCAGACTGCGTCACAGTGCACAGGCAGGCTAGAAAAGAGCAGGCCAGACCAGGTGGGCAGTGTGGAAACCACACCAACTCTGGCCAAAGGTCAGAGAAGCCACTCAGAATTAGGAAACCCAGGCTCAGCTAGCTGGGTTTTCTTGACATTGAGGATCCGTGCCTGCCAAGGCTCCAGGTCATTAGGGTACTCATTTATACATTTGTGCAAAAAACGTATTTTGAGCATCCACTATGTCCACTGTGAGCCAGCTGTTCTCCAAGGCCTAAAGGTACCACGAGAAGTAAAACAAAAGGCACAGCTCCTGTCTTTATCCTCTCTAATATGTGAAAGAAAATCATCCAGATTCTAGAAAATGTTAATTCCTTATCCTTCTCACTTCACACATATTGCTTGTATCCAGAGGTATTCCAAGCTCATTCCAGTGAACCAACGTCATTTGTCGGTACCCTACCCAGCAATCTTGTTACGCTCTAGTTTTCTCTTCACTTCCGAAATTGCATCAATTGAACGGAAAAGAAAAATCTTTGGACTTTATGAGAAAAAAGTCCTTATCAACCTTTCAAACTGGTTTTGAGCTGTGCAGAAAGCACAAGCTAGGTTTTAAGGGCTTATAGAGGGAGGAAATTTATGAGAATTACAAATAACTGTTTTTGCTTGATTGTAGTGGTAGGATCCATTGTGAAAAACTTTGAAGAAATGACCAAGGAAATCTATATTGAGACCAAAAATTCTCCGTAGTTTTGCTAACCAGAATTAATAACTATTAATATTTGGAGCAATTTCTCTCTTTTAAAACATATCATAGTATAACATATTTATAACATATCATAGTACGAGTATAAAGTATAAAGCAACACTTCTGGGGCCAAAACCTAGCTCTTGTGTATTTCCAAGGAAATGGCAGACACACTTTTGCTCCAAATGCACGTGGCACCCATGCTCATCATAGCCCCAAACAGAAGGAACATGAACATGTGCTAGCTGATATCTGGACGCATACAAGGTGACGCACATCCATGTAATGGAACGATGTTTGGCAATAAAGCAAAGAAACACCAGGACAACCAGCACAAGTGAGAACCTTAAAAAAAAATCCTCAGTGAAAGAAACCAGACATAGAAGATCCCATATCACATGACTCCGAATAGTTACCTCCATATGGACAGAAGTGGATGAGTGTTTGCTGAAGGGTACAGGGAGGAAATGACAAGGCACTGCTAGTCGGTACAGGGTTTTTAGGGACGATGAAAATGTTTAAGGATTGAATAGTGTTGACAGATTCACAGTTCAGTGTATAAACTAACATATGTTGTGTACCTCAAAGGGGTGAATTTAATCTTATGTGAAATATATCTCCAGAATTCTTTTAAAAAAAAGAAAAATGGAAAAGGTAACATAGCTCTAGCCTACTATGTGACCTGGTACAAATTATCTCTGTGGGCCTCACTTTCCTCTTCTGTAAAGTAGGTCTAGTAATAGCTCATCAGAGTATTGTAGTAATTAAATAAATTCATATATGTAAAGGGTTTAGGAGAGTGCTGGACACATAGTGTGAGAAATGCTTTTTCTATTAGTAATAATTAAATAGAAAAATCCCTTTTATTTAATTGATATCATGCAATAAATAAAATTATATAATGAACTTTTTTTCGTAACAACAAAATCTTTTTAAATACTATTTTAAATGATGCATCACTGAGCTCACAACTCTTGGGCTCTGTAAGCCTATAAAGCAGGAACTGTGTGGACATCTCCAAGATCTGCCACGGGCTTGAGCAGTAGTCTGGCCCCTTGTACCATGGCTGCAGCAGCTTCTGGGTGCCTGAATGGTGGAACTCCAGAGAGCTGAACTCTGGCAAACACTTCCCTCTTTGGCCACACAGGGAGTTCTCCAGTACTCCTTCACATAACAAGATCTCTTGCCTTTGCACCCTTTAATTGGTCAAGGGTGGGATGCTGATTTCTGAGGCACCTTCAAGGCCTCTTTTTTACAGTCCTGATTTTAAGTGTATGGCTTCTGTTTAATGTTAGTCTCTTGAACAGCCACATGCTTTTCCACTCCAGACTGCGTGGTTTTTACATCTGTTCTCGCTGCCGTTATCTCTTGTCTTTTGCCATAGAGCTGGCTAACAGCCACAAACAGAAGCCATGTAACAGTTTGAACATCAATCTGCCTTGAGATTCCCTCCACCTGAGTAAGCCCTTAATCTGTTTCAGGCAAGGACAAAATGCCAGCAAATTTTTTACCAAACTGTAGGACATGAGGTTTTTAGGCCACTTGCTGATATAGTCCTCCATCCCATCTGAAACTTCTTGAGCCTGGCCTTTCCAATCCACACGTCTATCATCATTCTAGTCTTCTGAGCTCTGACCAGAATCTCCCATCAAGCTTAGTTCAGAGCACTCCAAGGCCTCTCCAGCTGGCATCCTCAAGCCTTTCCGAATTTCTTCCAAAAACTGGTTCGAAAGCCTTCCAAACCACATGGTCAGGCAAAGTACAGCAACGACCCCATTCTCCTGGTCCAAGAGTTGTGGGTTCATGGAGGCTTCCACCCAGGTTTCAGAGGAAGGCCTTGGAGGCCAAGCAGTGTGCCCCTGGGAGGGCAATGTGTGAAATTGTGAAGGAGAAGCCTAAGGTCCAGTGGAGAGCCTGAAAATTTGGAGAAGCCAGGAGCATGGATTGTCAGCTGAGAAACGCAGCAGGCCGTGAGTGGATCCAGCCCAAAGGAGGGAAGACGGAGGTTGCAGTCCGCAGCAGTGCCGTGGGGTGGGACCACCCAAGCCCTTTGGAATTCATGCCTCACCAGCATTTACCCCAGTTGCTGGACACAGAGCTACAGGATTTAACCCTTGCCCTGCTAGGTTTAGGAATTGTTTTTGGTCTTTTTGTCTTTTATCCCTGTACTCCTCCCTTTTGGAACGGAAATGTTTACCCTGTGTCATTTTATGTCAGAAGTGCTTAACTCTTTGGATTTAAAAGGAGCTCATAGCTAGAAGTTTGTCTCAGAGGAGACTATGGACCTGGAGTTTCTTTAGCAGTGCTGAAACTGTTAAGACTTTGGTGACTCTTGGGGAAGGACTAAATGCATTTTGCATGGAGTTAAGGACATGGATCTTTTGGGGGCCAGGGGTGAAATATTGTGGTTTGGATCTGGAATGTCCCCTAAAAGAGATTTTCTATGGAACCATGTGCTGTTGGGAGATTGGAGCCTAATCTGGAAGGGTGGATTACAGGCATGTAAATTGGATTGTTGGCATATAGTGGGGGTTTGCTACACCTTCAATGTGGTGTTGCAGGAGTTGGCTCTGGCTTCTCTGGAGCCATCTGTGTGGGAGGCCACTCTCTTCACTGGGTTCTGTTCCACACGATGTAGCCACACACTTCATGTCCTCTGCTAGCTTACATCCCACCATATTTCTAAATTCCACTGAGCTAATCATCACCGAGGTTGAATTATTTTTCAAACATGCTTTATGGAAGATTTTTAGGGTAGGGGCATCTATCCATTGAGTTCTTAGAAAAACTAAAGACACTAAGTTTTCTGACAGACCTTCAGGAAAGTATGTGTTTTCCTAGTTCCATAAAATATATTTGGACCCACCCCTCCCCCAAAAAAGTGGTTAGTACAAAACTGGGTACAGGGTATCTGTTTTCACCCAAGAATATTTGGAGGTGTTTAAGTAATTTTTTACTTTTTAAACCTCAAGTCTCACTTTTACTGTCACTGCTCATCAATGGAAAGAATAGACAATACTTTATTAGTAAGAAATTTTTATTTGCAAGAAGTAAAGTTTAAGACTATGTAATTTCAATTTCAATGTAAAGTCTCCATGCGGAAACAAGGACCCTGAGTTTTTAATCAGATGCCCCCTTTGACTTCTGAGAGCTTTCACAGTACTTCCGAAAGAAGGCGCAGCATCTTCTCCCCCGCATGTCAGAGACAAGATTCAAGCACTGCCCTCCTCAAAGCTGACATCCCATTCCCGTGAATTCTCTCTGTTCTATTTTTATAGCTGTGTTCTCAAGAACTGCCGACCTCAAAGCTGACATCCCTGTTCCTGTGAACTCTCCCTGTTCTCTTTTTATAGCTGCAGTCTCAAGAATTGCCCAGCAATGTGAGGTGAAAACCTTCGCATTTAATCAGTCTTCAGATAAACATCATCTGGCCGGCTGCTGTGATTGCAAAGAGCTTGATTGTTTTAATGACTGCTCTATTACTACAGAACTGAGAGGGGGACCACCAAGCTCCCTGTGAGAGGACACTGCACCCCTGTAGTTGAAACACTTGCTGAGTTTTATTAAGCAAAGAGTGTTCGTTCAGCCAATCATGGTGTTTTATAATCTATGATACAAGACTCAATACCCAGCCACATTTCCATGGAGTTGCAACTACAAAGCCATCTGTAAAGAAGCAGAAGTTTGTTTGGAGAAAAAAAGCTAAGTATCAACTAGCATTTACCTGGGCACAGAACTGGGGAGCAGGACACACCTTCCCTACGGGGCCACCCATTTGTGAAAGCAACACACACCTTGCCTAAGGAAGTTCTGCTAATAGATTTTTCACCAATTTGTTTTTGTTTTTGATTTTTTTTCTTTTTGCACTGCTAATTTTCTTCACTGAAGATTCACGATAGGGTGTCAGTGATGGTGGGGGGACTGGGTGTTACAGAAGTGGGACACAGAAGAGTTGAATAAACTAAGTGAAAATTGTCACAGATGTCAGAGAGCATGGCTAAATAAATTTGAACTGCTTAACTGTTTGTTATAGCTCTGGAAGTGAAAAAATAGGTCTTTACATAAAACTTAACAAATAGTATCCCACATCCATTAGCTCCTCCAATAGAACCCCATCTTCCCTGGGCCTTGGTTTCTTTTACTGTTACACAGAGAGAGGTAACAGTAGGTATCCTATAAGGAGGCTCTGAAGGTAAATGAAGTGCCTTCAAAGCAACACACTGAAACAAAGTGCTTAGCAAATACATTAATTGCTTTGCTTATCACCAGACTCAAAAAGGGGAGAAAGGTCTCCAAGGCCAAGGAAATGGCCTGTGTGAAAAGTACCAAAACATCACCTTCAGTTTACAACAACTGGTGTTCTACAGCCTTTGCACAAAAATAAGATGGGACACGGGAAGATGAGGAAGTAGGCAGCTTGGGGGCTTTGTTTTCTACACTGAGGAACATGAATGTGATCCTTCAGGACACGGAATTCCAAAACAAAAACTGTGGGGCTACAAATACTACAGGTGAATGATAGGGAAGCTAAAAGAATCAATTCAGGGGCTACAAATACTACAGGTGAATGATAGGGAAGCTAAAAGAATCAATTCAGAGTCTGTAAAAGTAGTGAGAACAGGTGAAAGACCAATGATGACGGTGTTAAAAGAGGTGATTTTCTCTGAGTATTTAAGAGAAAAAATGATAGGCCTCGCATAAAAATAAATGCTTTAAAATCCTAATTTCAAACAAATGTATGACCACCCATGCAGTGCTGATTGTCAGCACCTTCTCTGTAGCTGGACCCAGTTGCAAGGCTTGTAATCCAAGTACTCTGGTAGTCTGAGGTAGGAAGATTATAAATTCTAACTCAACCTGGGCAACTTAGTGACTTAGTAAAACCTTGTCACAAAATTTGAACTGGAGATGTAGCTCAGTGTGGAGATCCACTGTGGGTTTAATCTACAGTTCCAAAAAAGAAAGAAACCCATCTCTGACCAACTCACTTTCCCAGTCACCTCTCCAGGAGGAGCTGAGAGGTGTAACAGGTAACAGGTCATTCATGTGCTAGTGATTTTGGTTTTGTTAGCTCAGTTGACAAAGGGTGTTTCCTACTGTTCCCCTTTTACCTCAAGTTTCATGCACAGTGATTCCCTTACAGACAGGGGCTTCAGCCTTCATGAAATAAAGAAAAACTTATGAGGTGAATGTCTTTGAAACTGTTTCACAGGTGAGGAATCTGAGGCTCAGAAAGGTTTGGTAAGTTGGCTAGGTCACACAGATAGTATGTGACAGAACCAGATTTCAGAATCAAGTTTGGATGACTCCAAATGTAAGAAAACTTTCCACTGTGAGCTCCTACTTGAGCCTAGTTGCAGACTTTGATTCTCAATACTAGTTCAACTTGAGAGTCAGCAGAGGATTTTATTTTAAAGGCACAGATGTTTAGGCCCTAGCTCAGATTTAATGAGTCAGAAATTCCTAAAAAAGAAAGGTGCAGCCACACTTTTCAGTGCATCTTCGAGAAGTTCTTCTGAGTAGGTAGAGTTGAGAAGTTCCTTTGTGGAGGTGAGAACAATGTTTTGTCTATTTTGGAAAGGTGCGTGAGCCACAGGAACTCATACCCTTTTCCACTGAGGGCAGAGTTATGTATTGTACTTCTGCCCACACCTTGATATTCATCTTTACATAAAGGCCATACATCATTAGAAATAACAGAGCCACAGGAAGGAGGAAAGAATTAGCTTCATACCTCCTCACTCCTGCTTAACTGCTAAATGTGTGTGGTTCATGGTACTCCAATAACTCCTCCTTCAGGTCTAGTGGATAGAGGACAAAATAAGTCAAAGTTTCAAAGAGAAGTATAGAAGATAAGCGTATTCTTTCTTAGACCTTTTGAGCAGATGCTATAGTAATCTTATTGAAAATTTTTTATTAATTCCATTTATTTCAAATTTCCCAGTGGTCCTAAACCTTTTTGGCACCAGAAACCAATATTATAGAACCAATATCATTATTCTTCCACAGATGGGGCAGAAATAAGAGAGGTGATGCTGGCATCTCTACCTGGCTGCAACTCAGATTATCAAGCTCTAGATTCTCATTAGGAGCATACAGTCTAGATTACCCACATACAAAGCTCCCTGTAGGTTTTGTACTCTTGTGAGAATCCAATGATGCTGACAGCAGGTAGACCTCAAGCGGCAACATGAACTATGGGAAATGGCTGTAAATACAGATGGAGCTTTGTACGCTGCCCAGCTGCTCATTTCCTGCTGTGTGGGCCACTTCCTAACAGGCCACAATCAAGCTCCAGTCTGTGGCCCAGGGTTAGGGACCTCTCGTCTAATCAAAAAAGCTCTAAATTTAGAGTCAAAATCATTGCCTTTCTTCTATCCAGTTCATCCGGCTAGCTTTTGCCCATTCTTTATAAATCAACTAAGAGAAAATTGTCCTGACTTGCAGGCCACACGGCAGCCCCTTCTCCCCCACGAGGTCCTGTGTGTCCTGTTTCATAGCCTCAAATACACTGCTGTCTGCTTGTTGCTTCTATGTTTGTAGGATCTCCCTCTGCCTAAACTGTAAGGTTCTTGCAATAGTCACCTTTCACTGCTGGGACAAAACCCCAGATGCACACAACTTAAAGGAGGAAGCGTTTATTTTGAGATTTGAGTCCATGAGCAGCTGGCTCCAGGGCAGAAAATGGCTACAGCATGGCACGGTAGGACCAGGCTGTTCCCTTCATGGCAGCCTGGAAGCCAAGACAGCAGGAAGAGTCTGAGGGAAAGAGGTTGTGTACAAGACACAGCTCCCAAGGTCATGCCTCCAGGGCTCTCCCCTTCGCTCAGGCCTCACCTGCCAAGAAGCCCATGGAGCTGCAAACTCATGACTGGATTAACTCAATGAGGGAAGTCATTGCCCTCAGGACGCCCTCAGTCACTCCAGTCCCGCGTGACAGCAGCCAAGCCTTCAGCACACAGACTTGGGGGGACTCTGTGGACCGCAAACAAAGCCATTCCCAAGGATGGAGATGTTCTTAGTTCCCAGGAGAAGTGCTCAGTAAATATTAGTGAGCTGAACGAACAAGGAAAGGAAGGGGAAGGAAAGGGAAGAGGGAAGAAGAGAGGGAGGAAGGAAAGGAGGAATGAAAAAAAGGAAAGAAGTAAACAGAAAACGCCCTCTGGAGGTCATGGTCAGCATGGCTCTCTTACCCCGGGGCTCAAACAACAAAAAGCTCGGTACGAAATGGGTACTTTTAGACTAAAAATAGAGGAGTAATGAGCAAACATATTACATCAGATCCAGGGGATTATAATAAAGTTGAAACATCTTATACAGTTTTCTTATCGCAGGTACCTACACTACCTTTTACTTCAGCTAAATATCTTACTTACAGACTGATGAGAAAGGGCGGCAGTGCCCCCCAGAGGCTGAAGGCAGTAGCTTGGGACGCGGCCAGCCTCTAGATCCTAAGGCGGAGAGGCGAGGACAAGGTCTGGAACGACTAACATGACCGCTGGGCTAAGGCGGAGAGGCGAGGACAAGGTCTGGAACGACTAACATGACCGCTGGGCTCCCGTCTTGAATGGAAGTTTGGTCGCTGAGGCGGCAATCGAGCAACAGATAAAAGGACACTCTTTTCAAATTTGTTGCTTCCTTCTGGATGCTAGGTGTAGCTTAGTCACTCACAAAACACAGCCTTGTGTAATTCGTAATTGAAAAAAAAAATTACAGGAACCTAAGTGAAATGAAATATTCTATGTGGCTTATAAGACCCACTTGAGGCATTTCACTTTAACCCTGGTAATTCAGCAGATGAGTTGGGTGAATCCTTGGGCCCCTGTCCACGCACGTGTCCTCTACTCCTTACAAGTGAGGACCAAATCCTCACTGACTGCCAGAGGACGGAGGTGACAAGCAGTTGTTTACTGGATGAACACGTGTGTGCTTATGTATTTCATTAAGTTGAAATTTAAAAATATATATAAGTGCCCCTGGTTACCCGTCAGACCGGGATGCTGTATCCTGAGCCCTCTGTTCTCAGCATTGGTGTTTGTTATGCCCGCGAATGAGGAAGTTAAAACAGCAAAAGAATGTTAACAATAATTAGCCTTGGAAATGAGAGTAAGCCCACGCACAGTTTAGCGCTTACCAACGGCCATGACTAAGACAAGAATCATCGCGAAGCAACCCATCAGGCTGGGCGTGTAATTGCTAACAGACGTAGGTCGCATCTCCTCCTGGGCTGGCCATTAGTCAGCTCAGGGACTTCCACGGTGACACTCGTGTTCAGTGGCCACTCCACATCGTCACAGCCTCACATCTCCTGCCCAACCTTTGTTCCCTTCAGCTCGTGGCCTTCATGTTTAGCTCACTAAGGAAACATAGGTTGTGGAGAATTTCTCCTCCTTCTGGACCCCACGTGTACCCAGAGACTAGCTCTCTTCTTTCTCTTTCCCCCTTTGTTTCAAAGAAAGGTGAGCTCCCCTCCCTGAGCTGCCCTCTGACCTCCCTGCCCTCCTTCCTCCTTCCGGGAGGAGGCGTCCCGTCCCGCTTCATCTTCACACCCCAGCCCAGCCCCGCTGGCCCTGCCGGCCTGTTTCCTCCTGAACCCTCTTCTTGCCTAATCCTTTCATCTCTTTCTCAGGATGTATGGAGGAGAAGCTAGTGTGCCAGGCCTGCTCATCCATTCTTCACAATTGCTTCCCAGATAGTAGTCTCTGCCTATGTCTGTCTGTCTATCTCTCTACAGCTACGCACACACATACACACAAGCATGTATGCACACATGCACACACGCACACATTTCCAGCTCTTTAATATGTGTCCATACATTTCCCAAACTCTAATTAGTTTGCTACTTCTGTTTTCCTTTTCAAATTATGAGTGTCTTAAAGGATAAAAAAAAAAAAAATCTGAACTATTCTTTCACAAGTACCTCACACAGTACTTGGCACATATATGTGGTCAACAAAACTTTAATAATGCAAGAAAGAAAGGCAGAGGGAAAAAAAACTCGTGGATACCCAAATACCAATACATCCAAAGGAGACACAATGTTCACTGATTTATAACATTCTTATATATAATGCAAAAAAGAAGTAGCATCTTCCATCAGAAACATTTGTGTTTTAGACAATAGAAGCCGTGGAGTTATCCTCAAGATTATCGTTAAAGAGAAGACAGAAGGATAGAAAGTCAGATGTGCTTGTTCCAATAAATAAAACTGAGTAATGAAAAAGTCTAGAATTTACTCCTATGAGTCTATTGCTCTATTACATTACACATTTATGTCCTTGACCATTAATTGATTAATTATCTAATAAATACAAAAAAATATTTGAATACTTACTAAGTGTTAAGACTGTTTCAGGGACTCAAGAAATAGAACAAATGTGGCCTTGTTTTCATGGGTGGAGAGGTGAAAACTGAGAAAATAATAAAATATCAGGTAATACCTACCAACAAAAACATTTAAGCAATATACAAAGCTAGCTATAGACTGAGGAAGCGTATTTTTTTTTCCTGGACTGGATCTACAGACTATTTGTAGACTGGATCTTGAATGTCTCCCTAAGGGCCCATGCACCAGGCCATTATACTATTAGAAAGTGGTGGAAACTTTCAAACAGAGGTCAAGTTGGAGTAGGTTAGGCAATCGGGGCATACCCATCCTTGAAGAGAATGTTGGAATCCCAGACCCCCTTCGGTTTCCTTCTAGCTGCTCTATTTGCTTCTCCACCAAGAGCTGAATGCCAAGCCTCTTCTCTGTGTTCCCACCCTCATGTTTTCTCTCACCACAAATCCAAAGCAATGAGACTAGGAGGTCATGGACTAAAGCCACCAAAACTGTGAGCCAAAATAAATCCTTCCTCCTCCTGAGCCGATCATCTCAGTATTTTTTCACAGTGATGGTAAGCTTACTAACATGGTTAGTAATAAATGCCTTCTCTAAAGAGATGAGATTGAACAGAAACAGAATTAGGTTTTGAATGATTTAAGGAGTGCACTGTACAAAAATGTAAAGGGAAAGCGATAATAAGAGCCTGAAATGTGAAAGATATTGGTGAGCCCACAAGAGAGTCGTAAAGCTCCCCAGTGCCAAAAGCAGACAGAAAGATACATGAAAAATAAAAGAATATGGTGTCGATGGTTTTTGAAGGCACAGTAAATATGTGTATATTACACCAAGCTTATAGGTTTGGGATTATGGATTAAGCACTTTAAGATCAGTCTAATTTGTGGGGAAATGCATTGTAAAGAGTTAAGAGACAAAGTCCGGAGAACAGGGGGGAAGTTATTGTGGGAGTTCATGTAAAAGATCAGAGATAGATCAGGATGCAGAGGTAGGCAGGCTGGATGTTGCTCAGATGTGCCATGCTTTTTGAGGGCAGGGATGACTGGCTACTCGTGCTGGTTAAATGGAGGACCTAGACAGGAGGGGGCTAAGAAGAACCTTCAAATATCCAGAAAAAAAAAAAACACAGTAGAACAATGGTACCATTAGCTGAGAAAGACCAGAGGGCTTCAGCAGGCACAAAGAAAATAAGGAATCCATTTGGGACATGCACACCTTGAGATGCTTTGTGAACTCATTGTATGTGCCACGCATTCTCCTATGTCCTGTTGCATAGAGTGGTTCAGTTTTGTGAGTGAATTTTCACTCCTAGATCCATCAGTCCCTTCAGCAGACTGATCAAAATCTTTGAAGATAAAAGCTTGATTTCTGGAAGTATCCTCTCTAACAGTCAGGAAAATACCATGGATTTAAAGCCAAGCATCTGATCAACGCATCAGGAAGAGCTTATCCCTTAGATGATGTTGATATAACCCCACAGAAAAAAGCATATTTGCCAAGGGCAATTTCCCCCACTACTGGGTGAAGCCTGGGAAAGTCCATGGCTTTCCTGGATCCTCTTGGAAAAACCTTCAGAACAATTTCAGTCATAAAAGAGTTTCAGTTAAGGTAAAATGCCCAAATCGATGCAATAGTCACAATTCTGAACTCAGCTTTAAATTTGTGCCCATGTTCCAGCTGACACCTGCTTTTGACCTGGAACCTGGAATCCAGCCACTGGGCCTTCACTTTGAGCTAAGTCCCCAGCCTTCTTTTTATTTTTAATTTTGAGACTGGATCTCACTAAGTTGTTAAATTGTCCAGGCTTAGGCTTAAGCTTGGGATGCTCCTGCCTCAGCCTTCTAGAGATTAGAGGCATGTACCCCAGGTCCCACTCAATCAGTTCTTAAAGGAATGTTGTCTACCAATATCGCAGCCACAACTTTGACCAACACCCTCTCATCTCTGACCCCTTTTTATAACCCTAATCTAAGTTATACGGGCAAAGGTTTTGGGATAGATTCTTTTTACAGCATTTTATTTGTAAAACTGTTGATTTTCAGTCCTTGGGGAAGCATAAACTGAGAGGCACACGGCACCTCCAGTGGCGGTGGGCGTCACGTCTCCTGTCTGTTTCCAAGAGGCTGCACCCCATCAGATCTGCAATTCATCTCCCTTGATTTGCCCAGTAATAATCCGTTTTCGTCGTGATTCACAGTCTTTCAAAATAAAAACACTAGCTACAAATATCTCTCACTGCAATCGTTTAGTTTAAAAAGGCCATTTATAAAGCAGCATCACTTTTACCTATCTTGAAATTATTAGGCATTTTATTTCAAGATCTCTGTACCTCTTTCCTTCTGCTTCTGATGAAGTTTCTGGAATATTTGCGCCCTCTTGTGGTGACTTCTGAGTCCTGCAGAGTAGGCGACCATGCTCCTGCCCAGCTATTGAATAACTATTAGATCACATCCGGTCCACATTTAATTTGCCAAAGGCTGAATTTAGGCCTCAACTTGAATGATACAAACATAGTTAATGCCGGTCTTAGTTACTTATCTCATCATTGTGACAAAATACCCAACATCCACAATTTCAGCCCACACTTTCAGAAGGTTTCACATCTGTCATTCGTGGGCAGCCAAAGACGGTGGAAGAACGTGGCAGAGGCTGAAGAGCTTCTCACAGCACTGCAGAGAGAAGCCAAGTGAAGCGGAAGCAAGCCCATGTCCAGAGACTCAGGCCAGGAAGAAGCTGCAATGTTTCTACTTCCTTTAATGTGTTCAAGCTTCCAGTTGGGCCCTCCACGCCCAGGGTAGGTGCCCCTCCCTCACTTCCTGGCCTACAAATCAATAACAAACACGTGAAAACTCTGCCCGGGGTTCCTCTTCCTCGTTCCCAGTATCAACAAGCTGACATAGTCTTTCCAGATCAAAACCCAAGCATCGATCCCTTCCAGCCAGGCCCTACTTCTCAACACACAGTGCCAGAGTGACCCCGCTACATTCAAATACATGAGGCTTTTGGGGACACTCAAGGTCCATGCCAGAGCAGTGGCTATTTCATATCTCCATGCTTTGAGTACTTCCACCATAGGAAGCCAACATTTTGTCTGAAATTAATGTGTATGTCCCGTCTCACCATTGCACATTGGCATCTTAGCTCTTACTGCCAGCACCGTGACTCATCTCAGAGCGAGTTGTCCCTTATTTTTACCAATTATTTTTCCTATTTTACATTAAACAGTTAATTCTGGGTAATCATAAATGGACAGGCAGTTGTAAGAAGTAATCCAGGACTCCTGTGCACCCCTCATACAGTGGTTGTCCGTGGCAACATCCCACAAAGATAAAGGACATCGGTGAGGCCAGGGCACTGATGCTGCCCCAGTGAAGATACAAAATGTTTCCTCTGCCATGAGGATCTCTCTTTGTTCCTTTCTGTAGCCAGCTTTTATTTATTTTATTTATACGTGTGGGTGTGCATGTGTGAGGTACTGAGGAAGGACCCCAGGGCCTTCACATTCACCTACATTCCCACCCATTTTTTAATTTTTTTATTTTTATAGTGGATCTTATTAAATCATTTAATTACCCAGATTGTCCAGGCAAAGCTCGAACTTGTAACCCTTCTGCCTCAGTTTCCCAGAGTCGTGGAATTATAGGCCTGAACCTGTAGACCTGGCTGATAGCCACATTTACTGCCTTACCCCTGGTAAGCCCTACTCTTTTCTGTTTGTGTAATTTCATCATTTCAATAAAAATATAATGTGGAGTTATCCAGCACGTAATCTTGGGAGTTCACTTTCTGACTCTGCATAATCTCAAGAGAATCACCTAGGCTGCTGTGCATGTTAATTTGTTCCTTTTTATTACTGAATAGTGTTCCATGGAATGGACATACCATTATTTGTTTAACCATTTACTCAATGAAGGATATCTAAGTTCTTTCGGGTTTGGACTACTAAAAACAGAGCTGCTCTAAGCGTCTGTGCACAGGCTTTCGTGTGAACATAAGTTTTTATTTCTCTAAGATAAGTGCCCGGGAGGACAATTGCTAATTAGTATGGTAAATACACGTTTAGCTTTCTAAGAAACTGCTGATTGATTTCATGTGCCACTGACATGGGAGTGATCTGGTGCCGAGGCTCCCTTCCAGTTTTTGGTGCTGTCACTTTTTATCTCAGCCCAGCCCCTCTGTTAGGCTGCTAGAAACAGAATACTGCCTTTATTTGCAACTCACCGGCAGCTAATGGTGCTGAACTTCCTCCCCGGGATTCTTCGCTGTCTATGATATCCTCTTCAGTGAGAAGTCTATTCGTGTCTTTTGCCCACCACCTAATTTGTTTTTATTTTTTCTTTAACCATTGAGTTTTGGAAGATACCTGTCTATTCTGGATACTAACATTTCATCAGATATGTGGTTTCAAATATTTATTCCTAGTATATACTGCCTTTTATTCTTTTAACAGGGTTTTTAGATTTTAATGAAATCCATTTAGCAGTTTATCTTTAGATAGATTCTGCTCTTGGTGTCAAGTCTTAAAATTCTTTACTTATCACCAAATCCCAAAGATTTCTGTGTTTCTAAAAGTCTCATAGCTATTTTTCTCTAAAAGCTGGTGACATATTTTGAGTACTTTTGGTGGAAAGTATGGGACTTAGGCCGAGGTTCTGCCTTTAAACCTTGAATAGTTCCAGCGCCAGCCTCTGAAAAGGCTCCGCCCACTACCCAGCACTGCTCCAGCGTCCTTGTCACAAAGCAATTGAGCAAGGAAGATCAACAGGGTGAAAAGGCAGCCCAGGAGCTGGAAGAAAGTATTTACAAGTTATACCCAAGATAAATAGTTAATAAACAGATCATGTAAAGATCTGTTACAGCTCAACAATGCCAAAAGCCTAATTAAAATGGGCAAAGGATCTTTATAGGCACTTCTAAAGGAAGATACGAAAATGACGAGAGAGCACAAGAAGGGACGCTCGATATCAGCAATCACTGGGGGCTGCAAGGCTGAGAGACGTCCCTGCGAGATACTACTCTGGACTGTTAGAAAGGTTATGATATTATTTTTAAAAAGATAAATGTTAGAGGCAATGTGGAAATCTTGGAACACTTGCATGCCAACTGGTTACATAAAACCATGCACTGGCAGGTAAAGGAATATAGAATTCCTTAAGCAACCTAGAAATAGAATTGCCATAAGGCCCAGCAATTCCACTTCTGAGTGCGAACTCAAAACAAGTGAAGGCTGGGACTTGAACAGACATGTGAACGCTCATATTCATAGCCCTGTTGCTCACAGCAATCCAATAGTAGAAACGAACGTTTATGTCTTTCACCAGTGGATGGGTAACTTAAGTGTAGCCCATTCATACCACAAGCTACCCAGTTTCAAAAGGGAAGTAAATTCTGACACACACTGCCACGTAGATGAACCTAACGGACACACTATGTAAAATAAGCCAAGCACAAAAGGACAAACACTGTATGTTCCCATTTACCACACAGTTCCTAGAGCAATCAAACTCAAAGTCAGGAGAATGGTGGCTCAGGCAGGGCAGAGTGGCGGTGATACTTAATGGGCACAGATCGTAGTTTGGTAAGAGAACAAGAGCTCTGGGGGTAGATGGTGGTGATGGTCACATAACAGGATGTATGTACACAATGTCACTCACTAGACACTTGAAATGGTTGAAGTAATAACATCATGTCTTTGTTATAACAATAACAAAGAGGAAGGTATTAATGGGGCACAGTTGTGTACAATTTTTTCTGAGTTTTTTGTCTTTCTGTATTGATATCTGTATCTCTCCCTCCACCAACACTGCAAGGATATTGTAGCTATATGATACTTATTTTAATGAAGTAGATTCCAGCATGCATTCCTCTCCTTCAAAATCATTTCAGCTATTTTAAATCCTCCCTTTTTCATATAAATATTAGAATAATCACAACTATGTGTACAGCATATCTTGCTGAAATTTTAAAAGTTGTGTTGTTGGTATACCAATCTTGAGAGAACTAACATCTTTATTGGCTTTTTCTGTCCATGAATATGTAATATTGCTCCCTTTCTTTCATCAGTATTTTGCTATTTTAAGTATACATGTCATGTTTTATTAGATTTACACATAATTATTTAATTTTGGAGTGATCGGGGATGGAGGAATAGCACAGCGATTAAAGTGCTCGCCTAGCAAGTGCAAGGCCCTAAGTTCAATTCCCCGGCACCACATAAAGCTGGGCATGGTGGTGCACACCTGTAATCCAGAACATTTTGCAAACAATAGCAGAGCGCACGTTTTTCTGTTAGCCACGGAGCTCACACCCTCATAGACCCTTTCCAGCTGTTCTTTCCTGGCAGATCCACTGGAAACGCATGCTTTTGGCTTTGCTTTATCTGCGAATGTCTCGATTTCCCTTTATTCCTAAGTGATATTTCTCATGGGTATGGAATCCTGAGTTGGGTTTCAAGGGCCTAGAATCTTTTGTGGTGACCGCCATGGTTTCTGACGAACAGCCCATTTCCCGTCCAAATCATGTTTTCCCTATGGATGGAGTGTTGTTTCTCTCACTGTTATCAGGATTGTTTCTTTGTTGCCCGGTGTGGACTTCTGTAGGCCTGCCATGTCCCAGGGTTCACTCGAGGTCCACAAAGCCTCCTCCAATGACCCAGCAGCTGAGAGCGTTGGATTTCCTCAGTTTAGTTTCACGTGGTCATCCCTGAGCCACAGGTGAGAGGTGGCCTCATTACCACTGGGTAGTGCTGAAGGTTCTGATTCTGCACTAGGCCTCCTCTCCCATGCCTCATTAGAGATAGGGCAGGTCACCTCCGCCTGCCAAACAGGTGTAGAAGGACAAGCTGCCCACGTCATTGCCATGGACACCGCTGGGGTGGGGACCTTGTTACCACCTGGCAGGAAAAGGAGTTCTGGTGCCCTACCTGGCCTTCTGTGACACCACTCTGAAGGGCGTGGAGGGGGCCCCACACTTTAGCCTGGTGGATAGGTAGAAGAATCGGCTCTTTGCCCAGCCCTGGCTGGCGTGTGCAGATTTTTTCCTGTGGCATTTGGCTGAAGTGGAGTGGCTATTATCTAAAAATGGTTTGTCTTGCTTGGCTGTCTCTGTGTAGTTTCTTTCGTTAGAGAGAGTAAGCTTTTGTTGGAGCTTCAGTTTTGTTTTGCTTTGTTTCAATCTCTTTTACTTTGCCCCCTCCACCCCCGCCACACACACACACACACACACACACACACACACACACACACACACACTACTGATTCTCCTGTATTGTCAGCTTCTTCGCATCCAAGTCTGGGGTGTAAGAATAGGTCAGAAGAAAAACCAGGGAATTCTACAAGGAATCCATCTCCATGTCATTTCAAAGGGTCTTCAAACCCCCAACCAGCATTCTGCCTTCTCTGCATCTCCTGGCCTTCTCAAGTATTTGTGATATCTAGGATATCTGTACTAAGCAAAATAGGGAAACGCATGTCTACCCCATGTGGGGGAAGGCAGAGGGAATTTGCAAGGGTCACACCTTTGATTTCATATCCAAAGAAAACCCTATACAAAATGTAGTCACTTTAAATTGGGACTTTATCAGCATCTTGTCTCCCAGATATTCATGTTTCCATTTATTACGTTTTGTTTCTAGCCTTGTAGGCAGATTCACTTTACATCACTCGTTTAAGAACAAAAATACTTTTGTAATCAGTCATTAATCTCCTGAAATTTATACTTAGTTGGGAAAAACAGGGAAGAACCCATATTTTATTTCACTTTTAAATTTCTATGGACTGTGTTAATCCAACTTTGAACTGGTCAGGAAAATGGCTAAGGAGACAGGCTCGAAGTCATGCTGCCTGCACTCAAAACCAGCTAAACTTGTGGTAGCTGTGTGGCCTCAGAAAATGTATGTATCCTCTCCAGTCTCTACTTCTTCAAAAAAGATAGAAGAAATATTTGTTCCTGTTTCTGAAGCTATTGAGAGATTTAAGTGCCACCTCCCAATCCGAGCTACTTTTCTCTCTTCCCCTATACTGAATTTTGTAGGAATCCTTGCTTCGTGTTTCAAAAATGCTAGTATCATCCTAGCATGGTAATGTATACCTGTAACCACAGCACTCTGGAAGACAGAGGCAGAAGCCTGCCGTTCAAGCCCAGCCTAGGAAATTACGACACTTAGCAAGACTCTGTCTCTGAATAAAAAATAAAAATAAATAAACTAAAGTCTGAATTATAGAGCTTAGTGAGAGAGCCCTGGGCATGGTTCCCAGTACCAAAAGTAACATATGTTTATATTAGCATTAATAAATGTGCATACATGTGCAATGTAGTTTAATTTGCCCATGAATTTTTTCTTTTATATCTCTTTTTAAACAAACATTTTGTTTTAAAGTATTGTAGATTTGCATGAAAATTACAGGTTATAGAATTGTGAGAAATCCTGCACTGAGTTTCCCCATTGCTAACACTATCTTTTAATATGATTTATTTGTAGTGACTGAGGAGCCTACACCAACGGGTTGGGACTAAGGTCTCTAGTGTATTTTGGTTCCTTCTGTTTGCATCTGCTGTCCTTTTCTGTTGTAAGGTCTTATCCAGCCTACACATTGCCTTTCATCACCACGTGTCCTTGGGCTCCACTTGACTGCTAGGTTCTAAGACCTTTTCTTGCTTCTGGCGACCTGGACTATTTGGGGGCATACAGGTTAGGTAATTTATAGCGTCAGTGCAGTTGTCTGATGTTGTCCCAGCGGTTAAACTGGAGTTAGGGGGTTGGGAGAAGAAGAGTGCAGGAATAAAACGCTGTTCACGTGGCAGCCAGAGTCCGTAGTGTCAAAATACTACTTGTTGCTGTTGGTGTCCCCTGGGTCACCTGACAGAGGCGGTGCTTGCTGAGCTTCTCTGCAGCACAGATGCTTCCCTCCTGTCAGTCCTGGGTCCTGTGGAAGGAAGCCGTCCGTGCACTGTCCATTCTGCCCATGCGTGGAAGTAGGGAGTTACCTTCCACCTCCTTGGGAGTAAAGATCCACACAATTGATTCAAATTCTTTTCTGCGGGATTTTCATCTTGTGTCTCATGTATTTATTCATTTCATGATTTATTTATATTGTTATGGACTCACGGACATATATGTTATACTTTTAGTTGCAATCCAATGCTACTTAATTTATTTGGTTTAAATTATTCCAAATTCAAGAACTGGGTGTTGACTCTTATGTCCTTTTCAAATATCCAAATCCTCATGGATTTTTTTGTTTGTTTTGGTTTGGTTTGCTGTAGTACTTTCTTAGTTTCTGTCATTACAAGATTCTCCAGAATAGTTTGGTGTGTTTTCTATCCTGGTCTTACATCTTTCATTTTATCTGAGAATCCTTATTCCTTTTATTGAAAAATGCCATTAGAAACCAAGATCTGGGTGCTGAGAGTCCTCAGTGCCACTGCCTCACAACTCCAAAGACCTCTCAGCTCAGACATCAAGTGATGTAAGTGCACACTACTTTATGTGTGCCCATATGTCTATGAATATCTGTGTGTGTGTCCATCTATATCAATGATAATCTAAGAGTTTATAATTGTATTTCCAACTCCAGTCTGTTACTAGCCAGATTGTTCTAGCCTTTTGCCTTTGCATATCTATAGCTTTCTGCTCTATCAGGGAAATACTTCGTTCTTCACCAGCTCAGTAAATGCTTCTGGGTGCCTACTATGTGCGTGTGCCCATACCTAGGTGTTCCAGGTAGAGAGACAGGATAATGAAAAAGACACATTTCTGCTCTTGTGGATCTTACATTCTTGTACGTATTTGACATAAATACAAATAAAGGCCTTGTATCTTGTATTTTTATTTGCTGCCTAGCTTAGTAATACATTTTAAAGAGTATTGTATTTTTAAATATGTCAGTATTATTTTCAGCAAAAGAATGGCTCAACATTTTTAACCTGCTACATTACCATAAATGAAAATCAGTATTTTTAAATGAACTTTTTGAAACTCGTTTTATATAATAATTTCTTGACCTTAGATTGACGCTAGACGTCTATTTGCATGGTAAATACCGCTGACTATGCTACATTTGCACATTGGATTTTCCTTTTCATAGGAAATTTAAGGTTTACAATGAAGTTGAGCATTTTGTGCACATACGTATCTTGTCAAGGGGACAAGGACTTTCCCACTCTCCCTTTGTCCCTCCCCCTACCCTACCGTACCCACCTGGTTCATTTTGTTTTTTGTTTTAAGGTCCTTGAGATAGTTGTGATCTGGGTTTCTCATATAACTCTAATATTGCAGCCTATTGCAACCTTATTTTACTTGGATGAGGATGGAAGCAAACCTTCAAGATGGAAACCTACTTTTTCTTTTTAATCTATATTCTGAGCCTACCAGTAGCAATGGCAGCTGAGCAGTCCTATAGCAAGCATGCATTTCCTAAGACAGGCAAAAATCCATATCCCTTAAGAACACGTTTAACTAAATTACTTATGATCATAGTCTGTAAATTCTAGTCTTATGACAGACTACACACCAAACCTTTTAAGGAGAAGGAAGGCTCCCGGCCACAGCAAGACTCACCATGTCAGGTGCCCAGACTCAAGAAGTAGCCCTAGCAGCCACTTTCGTGGCCAGCTAAAACAGGTTCTTCTACAGAAATAGACTCTCACAAGACATGAGAGAAGTGAAGTTTCATAGTCAATAAAAGTTTGCCTGCTGTTTTCTCTATTTTTGCTAACCCTAGGCTAAAAATACTTAGAGAATATCAACAAACCCACACACCTCATCCATCTCTGTCCTCAGAGAAACGCCAGCAAATCTGTAAACTCCACAGGATGAAGTGTGACCAAGGAAAGCAGCACCAGCAAGCCGGGGGGAGAAGGGAACTTAGAAACTCGCTCTGCTTGGGAGAGAACTTTTCACTAACAAGTTGGGCTCCTTTTTTCCCCTTTTTGTGTGCTTTTCTTCATTCTTACAATTGTAGCAATGTACAGCTTTTTCAAAAACTGGCACCTAGTAATTAGACATATTTGTGCATTCAACGTGGCATTTCAATACATGCAGACAATGCATAGTAATCAGCCCAGGGTAATTAGCTTCTCTGTCATTTCAAGCAGGTATCGTTTGTTACTCACCAACATTGTTTTCTTTATTTATTTCTTTATTTATTATTTGAGACAGGGTCCTGCTCTGTGGCCCAGGCTAGTCTTAAACTCACTATAGAGCCCAGGTTGATGTTGGACTCAAGGCAATCCTCCTGTCTCAGCCTCCCTAGCGTTGGGATTGCAAGTGTGCACCGCCACATCCAGATTATGTGGTGCGGGGATTCGAACTCTGGCACTTAGCACTTGACTTAGTGCTCGCTAGGCAAGTGCTTTAACCACAGCGCCATTCCTCCAGCCCCATGACATTGTTTTAAATGTCTATCTATTGTCCTGCCAATGCTTATAAAATTTAAATGAATCTCTGAAGCATCTCTGTTTAAAAGAGGTGAAAATTTGGAGCAATTTCCGAATTGTTTTACATCCACAGTTGACAGTTCAGGAGATGAAACATCTTTGGTAGCATCAATGTTGCACGTGGTGAGAGACAGATGTGGGAGCCTCACCAGAGACAGAGGACTGAGGAAATGATGGGGATGTGTGGTGGGCCAAGTGATTGCCACCATGACTTGCAACATGAAGCTTTGGAAGTGCTTAGCACATACAACATACTCTCAGCAACTTTACTGTTCTTTCCTGTTCAAGGAGGACAGATTTTAAATAGCTAATGATAGTGCTACTAATAATAGACATCTACACAATCAAAATGTCATCAAAAGCAGGAGGCATAATTAATTCCCCGGGGGATGAAACTTGGAAAGGAAATGCACAGTGATTTGGGGAAGCATTGCTGAAAGGTCTGTGTGTTGAAAGCTTGGTCTTGGACAGCACTATTGGGTGGTGATGCAGCCTTTAGGAATCAGGGCCATGTGAGACTTCTTAGGTCACTGTAGGCGTGTCCACAAAAGGAATTGCAAGATTCGGTATCTTCCTATCCTTTTTTTTTCTTTACTTCTGGCTCATGAAGTAAATATTTTTGCTCATCCAAACACACCTGTCATGATTGGCACCCTTGTCAGAGGCCCAGAACTAATCAGGCCACTCAACTTTGGGCTGAAAAGTCCAGTACCATCCCTGAAATCAGACCCTTTCTCTTTCTAAGTTAATTACCTCAAGTGTTTCATTATGGTGATAGAAAACTAACCAATACAAGATGTCAGGTAAATCTTTCTCTTAAACATTGGTTTCTTTTGCAGGATATTTCAAAATATCTTTATTTTCTGCCTAGCATTGAAGTCCTTAATGGATTATCTTAATCTTTTATATCCAGCCTTTAATTAGCTAATTCCTATCTAATCAGCTAACGACTCTAACCTAGGAGATGAACAACATAAATACCCTCAACTTACCACGGCTTAATTTGTCCAACCATACTCCACCTTCCAGGAATTCCTCCCTGGTTACACTCAATGTGGGTGTTAATTACTACTCCTGTATTGCATTTAGAGATGTATCTCAAGCACCAAGCGTGCCTATGACAACCAGCTATTCCAAGTATAGTAGTTATCTTGTTTAAAATGTAAATAAAGAAGAAATCTCTTGTCTTGCATAGTAAGAAATCCAGTGTCTCCAAGTTCGGCAGGCAGACAAGGCCCTCATTTTATTTTCAATCTCTTCTTTGTCCCTCTGCGTTCTTGGTATCATTCGCATCCCATAACCCACGTGCTTGGTCCTTCTTCATTTTCTTGCTTCTTAGACTACCACAAGGGTCATTCAAAGTGTGAGTACAAATGTAAACTACATCGGAGTGCACCTAGAAGTCAGCCTACAACCTACATTAATACTCTTGACTCTTAACTTTTTACTCCTCCAAAAAGGAAAAATTCCTTCTTCCCCTCCTGCTCCTCATATCTCCTCCCTCTGCTGTGGTTCCCCAGCTCCTAGGGCAGAACTATGTTGTAGGTGGCCTGACTCTTACAAGCTTTAAGAAGTCATTTTTTTAAAGATAAAAAGTTTGAGTACAAAATTAAATACAGGATGTAGAATAGGACTTCATTCAAATGAAGAGCTACCAAGTCTAAACTTCTTTAGCTCTTGTCCATCTCACTGCTTCCTGACCGTATCTCTTTCTCTCCTGGATGCTACCTCTCAACCCTGCAGTTGGTTGCTTTTTGTTTTGAGAGAGAACATCAACCTAAAATTTTTAGAATGTAGTTTTCTAAATAAATGCTTTGCTTTAATATTTAAAGGCCTACATTTGTTAAATGAATGTACTATATTTCCATTGTTTCCATCTGTGTTAAATAATTCACTCTTTTCAACATCTACACACAACCCCCATCTTTGCCAAGGAATTAAATAGAAGGGGTAGTGGGTTGGAGTGATAACATAGCATAATCTTTTAAAAGTAAAATTATTTTCCAATATCCTGTATTTCAGGGTAGAAGCATCACTTTCAATGTAGACAAAGTCCTCCTGTTTCTGCATGCACCCACCCCCATCATCCCTGTCAAGACACACGAGATGAGTAATCTTGATTGTCAGTTTTACTAGATTGTCAGACGCCTGGGAGATTAGCAAAGCACACACATGGGTGTGCCTGTGAGGGTGTTTTCAGAGACATTTGGCATGTGGACCAGCAAAATGAATGAGGAGACCAGCCCTGAATGCGACAGCACTGTTTGGTCAGCTGGGTGTCTGAATGGAGCAAAAGCAGAAGGAGGAACCTGCTACCCATGCAGACTCCATCCTTCAGGTGTGTCTGTCACTGCTGTCAGCACTGGTAATATTAGACTCCAGCTTCTTCAGCCTTTGACATAAAGGCGTAGCAAAAAATCTTTCAGGGATTTTCTAGGCCTTTAGTCCCAGACGTGGGGCTGCGTCACTGGCCTCTTTTGTTCCGAGGCTCCCAGCTTCTTGAGTAAAGCAGCTACTGATTTCTCTGGCTCTCCATCCTGCTGTGTATGACATAAAGTACTTTACTTTGTCTGTCTGTCTGTCTGTCTGTCTATGGCCCATGTATAAACCACAAAAATCAGCCATATGATCTGGCCCAGTCAAGGCAGAATTTAAAATTTAACAAATTGAGGAGCATTATTTTTTTCACAGATCAGACCAATTCTTAAGTTGATAATTTTGCTTGATTAATGAATGATATAATAAACATTGAAATGGCCCAAACAGAAAATAAAATTCCCCACCCCTGCACTAGATAACCTAATATAGCACATAGATTTCACAAAAACATTGATGCCCTGAATTCAAATTGATTATTCCCATACAGCAATCAGCTATTTTAAAAAAAAAGATATGGTAAAGTGATTCCCCCCCCCCCCCCACCAACAACAACAAAAAAGAAAATCTATGTATGTCAAGCAGGTAAATTTCTACCATCAATGCCAGACCTCATAAAATCTCATAAAGAAGGCTTCTAGCTCTATACCTTCTTGCTATTGATAATAATAGCAATTTTAAAAAACAGTGTCAAGTATTGAGAGTTTGTTATCAGTAGAAATTGTGCTAAGTGCTTGAGGGAATGTTACTACGGTACGTTTCACACATAAAGTGATAGAGGTTTATTTGTTTTAGAAAGGGTCTCACCCTATAATCCAGGCTGGTCCTGAACTCACTATCTATCCCAGGCTGGCCTTGAACTCATGAGTGCTGGGATAGCAGGAGTGTAACACCAGGCTCAACTTATGTGCTGCTGAGGAATTGAAACCAGGGCCTTGCACTAGTGGGACAAGTGCTTTAACTGTTGAGCTACTCCCCTAGCCTAAAGTGCTAGAGCTTTGAGGCAGACCACTCTTCTGAAGTCACATAGTCAATAAATGAAGGGCACAAAATTCAAAACCACGTTTTAATTGGAAACTATGATATTTTGCCAATTCATAGATCAAAATCAGTCATGTATTGGGCAATGCTATATGATTCACATATATGACAAATACTCAACTCTCAGGTTAGAACTATTAAAAGTCTGAGAAACATTGCTCAATGGAAATGAGAAGTCCTCAAGTGCATACAGCCACTGTTCCCAATAACCAAGGAACACTAAGTACCCTGGCCAGAGTACAGGGCCACCACCTGACATGGAGGGACAGACACTGAGTTGCAGAGTTGGAGTCAAGTGCCTCATTCATTTGGGGTAAGGATCAGCAGACTTTGCCCATAAAGAGCCAGATAAGCAATATTTTCATCTTGGCAGACCATGCTGTCCCTGTTTCACAAGGTGAGCATTGCTCTGCAGTGTGAAAGCAGCTAGGACAACACATAGACAACTAGGTGTGGTTGTGCCCCAGTTACATGTTCTTTCCAAACCAGGCCATTTCCTGATATACAGGAAGGATTTTTTTCTTTTCCCCTTTTTTATTAGTATGTGTATGTTATATGCAATGATTATATTAAGTTTGAGAGATTAGAGTGGGAGAAGAATCGCTTGACCTAAGAGAGTAAGTTAGATGCAGGGGACTTGAACCTGTGTAGCAAAACTTCATGGTGATTAATGGTCTTGGTTCTCCAGTAAGATGGCTAACCTTTGAGCTTCAGTTCAGATCATTGTTAGTCAAATGACTTTGGGTGGACCTTCAACCAAGCTTCACCTTGTATAAAGGGCTCCTAGCAATAGCAATAGCCTGGCAATAGCAAAGGACTCATCTGTACAAAGGACTTATAGCAATGTCTACTTCATAGGATTGTAAGAAATACGTAAAAGAATCTAATGTCTTAGAACAGTGCCTGATTATAGACAGCACTGAGGGAATGTTAGCTGAGTGTTCAAACTTTCAATGCCTTGTGATTTTCTTCTTTCTTCCTTCCTACCTTTCTTTCTTTCTTTCTTTCTTTCTTTCTTTCTTTCTTTTCTTTTCTTTTCTTTCTTTCAATAAATCCTTCTAGCTAAAGACACCAGAAGTAAGGACCTATACTCTGAAGAAACCAATTCTTGACAATTTCTAAGGAGATTATTCAAAGATAGCAAACTCAGGGCTATGACCATCATTTTTCCAGATTCTACTAGACCAAACTTCACATTCTTAGGGGGAAGGAAATTCATGAAGGTAGAATGGTATTTAATCAGACATTTGAATTTGTAGCAAGGGGAGCCAGTTCACATTGCCTGGCAATGTGGTAACACATGGCAGAGTCTCAGCTGGAGGAAAGCTGGTTACAGCATGGCAGACTGAAAGCCAAAAGAGCAAGGAAGGGCAGAGATAGTATATATCCTTCCAGGTCTTGTCCCAGTGATCTGTCTCTTCTGGGTCAAGCCCCAGTGTTCTGCCCCCTGTGGATCAAACCTCAGTGATACACTCCTTCCAAGTAGGCCCCACCTCTTAAAAGCACACCTAGATATTCCACAACATAAAAAATAGGAGGCTTTTGGGGGACATTTCAGATTCACACCATAACATTATTACACTCACCTGTTTGCTATGCCCTATCTATGGTGAACTAATATTGATATTCTAAGTTTTGAGTTGGTACTTTAAGCTTTAAGATTTTTTTTTTGAAGTATTAAATCTTAGACATAGCTGCCTAGAAGCTTACATTTTTATTTGGGCTCTATTATTTAAGGCTTTTGGGGTGGCAAAAATAAATGAGTTCAGGAACAAGATTTTCTGAAGGGCGAGCCATTTATAGTCAAATTTTCTGCTTTTTAGTAATAAGAACCAGGAAGAGCCACCAATTCTAACAAACAATTTAACAGAGAGTGACCACCCTGAAATAGCTCAGTCCCTAGAACCTCAGGCCTAGGCTGATGGTTCAAATGCCCTACATAACAGATTTCATTCCTGGGAATATCACAACAGAGCTTCCAAAATACACTCTAGGGGCTGTAAAAAATAGTCTAGCAGTTAGAACGCTTGCCTAACAAGCACAAGGCACTGAGTTTGGTTCCCCAGCACCACATAAACTGGGGGTGTGGCATACACCTATAATCTCGGCGCTCAGAAGGCTGAGGTGGGAGGATTACCATGAATCTGAGGCCAGCCTGGGATACATAGTAAGTAAGCTCAGGACCACTCTGAACTAAAAAGTGACACTCTGTCTCAAAAACAAACAAACGAACAAATCACTCCAGTGTTTCTAATCTCTTGAAAGATTCCCGATCCAAATTTTCCTGTCAGACAAATGGTTTAACAATCTTGAACTTCACACCGTCTCACAAAGCCTTTAAATGAACTTACATTTGAATTCTGCCTGGGTTCATGAGACCCCCTGAAAACAACGTGTCATAGTTACTTATTCATTGTTGGAAAAGAATACCCAGCACCCACAACATACAGGAAGAAAGATTTATTTTAGCTCGTATTTTCAGAAGGTGTCATCAAGTCCATTCACTGGTGGCCTTCCATTGTGGTTATAGTGGAAGCACACAGCAGAGGTCTGTTCACAGGAGAGCTCTTCACGGCATGGCAGACAGAAAGCCAAGTGAGGGCAGAGCTACCTTCCAGCTCCTGTGCCAGTGTTCTGCCCCTTTTGACCAAGCCCCACCTCTCAATGGCACATCCAGGACAGGAGGATTTCAGGAGACATTCCATAATACACGGAAATGGAAGAATGAGAAAACCTCCCAAACAAATCCCCAGGTGGCGATCTAGACAGATGCCCCATCAGTCCTTGAAAAGGAAAGCCTCACTTTGCTCATTTCCTTGGTGACAAAGCCAATGCAGCCAGTGGCCTTAACTGCTAGATGATACTGACACTAAAATGAAGGTGTTTACAAGAAAAAACAATTAAAATACAGAAGCATCGAAATGAGCTTAACCTGGAGATTTTTCTGCCTGTGAGTGTCTTTTCGTATAGAACCAGTGCCCCAAACCAGATGACCAAACTGGCCCTGGTGGTGTTTAAAAGAAAAATATTCACACGTTCTTTTTAAAAAATGTATTCAGAACTGTTAATACTTTTTCCATGTTAGCCAATCAGTTAAGTGTCTGACTTTCAGACATGTGATGTGCATATTTAATATAGCACTGGTTAACATTCTTTTACTTAAAAGTTTAAATTATTTAACTTCTCAAAAGCATTATACACTAATAGTCAATATGAAAGCTGCTTCTAGCATTAGCAGAAGGAATGCTAAGAGGCAGTATCTTGCCAGACATGGGTTAAATTATTATCTGTCGTATTTACTAAACTCCAGTAAATGTGTGGCCTTTCTATGGAGCCGTTAACAGTAAATCGATTCCATCTTATTTCCTATGGAAGACAATCAGTGGAATGTTCATCCCAATGTGGTGGCTACAATCAGTTATGTTTTTTAAGCCTGCAATTCTGTTACTCACAAATCAACCTCTTGCAATGAAGATATGGCAACCGAAACATTTTGGAATACAACATGCTACTGGGAAAAAAGCCGAGATGGTGATGGTGTGGAATTGCTTTGCCTGTAGCTACATATGAACGTAGGTAGAAGACTGAGATTTAGTTTAAAAAAATTCCTTTACTGCTTAGCCTAAAAACCAAAAAGACAACTGACTTGAAAGGTGGCAGAGGACCTGCCTAAAATCTTTAAAGAACATCAGTCAGGTGAGCAGACTTCCCAGATACGGAAGGGCCCTGGAGTCTCCATGGGAAGGTGTACTCAGCCACCCCTTGGATCTCAAGCAGTGAGAGCTGTGGGAGAATTTTAAATCGTATGACAGTCTAGACTGTGGCAGACAGTCTTATGGCTGTGCACAACTGGCAAAAAGGGCCCTCAGTCACAGTGTATGAAAGTCCATTTGGTTGTGGAAACAGGGAAGGCCCTCTGGTGGCAAAGCCTCTGGGTAAGGACTGTGGAGTTAAAGCATGATGCAGGAGTTATAGCCAGAGGGACCCAGAGGGGCAATTCGAAAGCACAGTCTAAGTTCTCCTGGGAAATACACTATCAACGGGTCTCACTGCATGGAATTCGGGGACCCTTCTTGCTGGTGACACTGAGGAAGGAGTACTGGGTATAGAGAAAAGAAAAAGACTGTGATCTTCCTGAAAGATTTGAGACCAGTGAGAACAAGTCTTGGAAAGCAGAGGTCTCGTTCCACAGCCCCTGCAACACAAGTGGGAGAAGAGCCAGATCATCTATGAGTGGTTTGCCCAGGGGGAGGAGAATGTATGCATCTTGAAATCAGGGCCATTGAACCTGCTGTCAGGGTAGAACCTAGCAGATTTTATGCTTGTCCCAACTTCATAGGAGCTGCAGGAGACACCTTGAAGACAGAGACAGAGGAAGAGAAGGAACTGGTCCCATCCTCCCTCTTGGTTGACATGATCAAAGGTCTTGGATGTAGAGACTTTCCATTAAAAAAACACAGAAAATTTTTTCTTTCTTACTTTCCTTCTTTCTTTCTTTCCTTCTTTCTTTTTCTTTTTCTTTTGGACTTTGATCTCAGTGATTCTTTGTAGGTATATTGAACTTGTGTTTTTTTTTTTCTGTTATCAATATGCATGGCTTTTTCTTTTTTCCTTTTCTAAAATATCAGGTTGACTTCATGCCCTTTGGAAAAGCTTTCCATGGATTTAGGAGACATTTTCTCTACTTCACTCATACTTTGCCTGTTTCTTCTTACTTTAGTTTCCTTTGCTTAACTATAACCACCTTTTCTGGTGTGGAGTTGGAGCTCTACTTTGCTTTTCTCTATCCTGTGTACAATCTTTTGTATTTTATTCACACTTCCAAAGCTAACCTTCAGTCTGTCTGCTCTCTCCCTACCTCTATCATTTTTATTATTAGCATTGTTAAGTGTTGATAACTCCCAGCCATATGGCCCTGTCATGTTGAGAATCAATAATTTTGCACTATTTAGTTAGACATAGGTCATTTGGGTAGATTTTTTTCTATATTATCCACAATAATATAGTGTTACCTTTAACAAACTCTTCTAATAAGTTACTAGGCAATCTGTATAGACACCTCCATTAGGTATAGTTCACATTATTGATTTTAAGAGTAGGATAGTTGTACGAGCTGATAAGTTATTATGAAATGTCATTAGGTGGTATGTATTAAGTTGTACCATTCATAATGCTACCTACTCCACTGTTGAAAAGGATATAGCTACAGTGGTTGGAGCCTATTAAGGGTTGATAACTTCTGGTGGTTTTGTTTAGCCTGATCAGAATATAAGCCTATTTGATTATTGCTGGTGATATGATATTGACATTAGTGGAATCTTTCAATGAGTCAGTATTAGGTTTATTTAGGTAGACCCATTGATGGTATAAATTGTACCCTTTAATATTAAGTTTATGTAGTATTAAACTGGTTATTATGTCTGCAAATACTTTGTTGGTATAAGAAATTAATATTATTGTAGATTTTCATTCATGTTATGAATGGTGGCATAGAAGTTGTTTTTAATTTCCAATATATGTCATCGGCTTATTTTTAGACTACATGTAATATTGTAATATATTTTTCTCTCAAAAAAAAATAGTGATCATGTAAGTGGTAATGTTTAGTCATTGAGAAGATCCCTAAAGCTGATAATTGAATAAGCTAAAATGGGCATAAATATTAAAATCTAAATAAACTTCTGAAATTCCAATAAAAGAAAGAATCTAATGGAAGAAATCTTCATAGTAGAAACAGACTTCATGGACAATATCATCCAAGGAAATACATACATCCCAAGGAAATAGAATCATGGGAAAAAAGAGGCAGTAAGTCTCCTGCAAAAATGCCTGACTCCCCAGAAGCTGATATCATGGGCACTGAAAAAGTAGAAACTGTAAGACAGGAAGTCAAAAAACAAGTGAACCTAGTGGTCAATCAGCTCAAACAAGATGTGCCTAAACAAATGCAAGGGATGTTCAGCGAGTTTCAGGAGGATTTAATCAAACAAACAGTAGGCTTAACAGATGAAAAGCTTAATGATTATATAGGAGCCACAAATAAAAAGATAAGAAAGGCAATCCAAGAAATAAATGGATACTTCAGTTTAAAAAAAAGACTGAAAGAATTCCATTCTGAATTCTAGAAAATGAAAAAATTGTAAAAACATGGGAAATCAGTTGATACATTAGGAAGACAAAGTATTGGATCTTGAAGATACGGTTGATGACTGAGCTGTATGGTCAGTGATAACCGAAGAAAAACATGGCCAGAAAATGACTGGACGTAACAGCTGATGGGTGGCTCAAAGAGGAAACTTCAGAATCATTGCAGTGTGGGAGAAAACGTAAAGCAGCACAAAGGGCATAAAGAATACATTCACCGAAATTATAGCAGAATATTTATCAAATCTAGGAAAAATATTAGTATTAAGGGGCTGGATGAATGGTACATCAGTTAAAGTGCTTGCCATGTAAGCACAAGGCTCTGAGGTAGATTTACCAGTACTACATACCAGGAGTGACAGCATATGCCTATAATCCCAACACTCTGGAGGCTGAAGTAGGAGGACTGTCATGAGTTCAAGGCCACCCTAGGCTACATAGTGAGTTCAGAACCAGCCTGGGCTACAGAGTGAGACCTGTCTCAAAGAGAAAAAAAGCATTAATATTAAGCTATGGCAGGCATACAGAAAACCAAATAGCCTTGACCAGAAAAGGGCCTCTCCCTGATACGCCATAATCAATATCCAAGACACTCAACACAGAGACAGAATGCTAAAAGCTGCAAGAGAAAAACTGAAAGTAGCTTACAGAAACTAACTCAACAGAATAACCGCAGCTTTCTCAACACAAAACTTAAAGTCTAGGAGGTCATGGAGTAAAATCATTCAAGTGCCAAAACACAGACTGCTGAACCCAGCAAAATTATCTTTCAAAATAGAGGGAGAAGTTAAAATTAAACTTTTCCATGGTAAAGAAAACATATAGAAATTTATGATCATTAGACCAATGCTGCAGAAAATTCTTAAAGGAGTCTTAGACAGAGATAAACATACCTACAACACAAAATATCCCAGAATAAAACAAACATCAAATGAGAACAATATAATAATAGTGTAAAACAAACAATTAACACTGAACAATCATAATGATAAGATGATACAGAAAGTATACCACTATAATATGCTCAATGCTAATGGTCTCAATTCTCCTATCAAGACACACAGCCTGGCAGATTGGATCAAAAAACAAAACCAAACAATTTGATGCCTGCAAGAGTTGCACTTTACATATAAATAAACACATAGACTAAAAATAAAAGGTTGGAAATTAATGCTTCATGCAAGTGGACCCAGAAAATAGGCTGAGTACCTATAATACTCTCAGATGAAACAAATTTCAAGCCAAAATAGGTCAAAAGACACAAAGATGAAAACAGGGCCTCTCCCTGTAGTCTATGTTGGTCCTGAACTCAATGTGCAGTCCAGGCTGGCCTTGGACTCACAGTGATTCTTCTGCTTCAGCCTTCTGAGTGCTAGATTTGCAGGCACGAGCCACCATGCCCAGCTTACTAAGAGGAATTTTTTTAGCTATAAATGCACATGTTTAAAAGAAAAGACAGAGAAATCCCAGTAACGATTTAATCATGTATTCCAAGGTACTGGATGAACAAGAGCAATTTAAATCCAAAGTAGTAGGAGAAACAAAATTTCAAAGATTAGAGATGAAATTGAACTATAAAACAACACAAAAGATCAACCTTAATTACCCTCAACTATCTGATCTTCAACAAAGAGATCAAAAAACAAACACTGGAAAAAGAATAACCTCTTCAATAAATGGTGCTGGAAGTACTGGTTATCTACATAAGGAATAGTGAATCTAGACCATACCTATCACCGTGTCATGAGATCAAATCAAATGGGTCAAAGATTTGAAGTGTCCACCTAAAGCCTCATGTACCTATGGATACTGTGTAGTGTTGAGAGGCAGGGCCTGGCTTAAAGGGGTAGATACTTGGTGCTAGTCCTGGACGAGTGTGTGCTGGTTCTGCCCTTCCTCCCAGACTTGCTTCTGTTCTGCTATGTAGTAAGGATCTCTGTCTCTACACCAGTTTGGCTCTGGCTCTGGCTCTGGCTCTGGCTCTAGATCTGGCCCTAACAACGATCCCACCCTGAAATTCCACCAGTCACCCACCCATGAAGAGACTGTGACTTTCTAAAACAGTAAGCTAAAATAAATCTTTCCTCCCTAGAAGTGTGCATGTCGAATATTGAGTCACAGCAATAATAATAATAATAATAATAATAATAATAATAATAATAACTAAAACAAAGACCTAGACAGTAAGATGGAAACACTGGATGTCTTGGAGGACAAAATAGAGAAAAAAATCTTGACGATATAGGTGTGGGTAAAGACTTTCTCACTAGAGCATCTGACGCAAAAGAAATGACCCCAGAATGAACAAATGGGATTATGTCAAATTAACAAGCTTCCACATAGCAAAGGAAGCAATCAGCACAGTAAAGAAAGAACCAACAGAATGAAAAAAAAGTTACTACCTATGCCTCTGGTGGAAGGCTAGAATATACAAGGAACTGAAGAAAGATAGACCCCTTAAAAGCAGAGATCCAATGAAAAAAATGGGAAGTTGAAATGAACAGACATTTCTCAGAAGTGCAAATAGCCATCCAATGCATGAAAAAATGTTCAACATCCTTCATTAGCCATCAGAGGAATGCAAATTAAAACAACATTGAGACACCATCTTACCCCAGAGAGAATGGCTTCTATCAAGAACTCAAAAAGAAAAAGATGTTGGTGAGGATAAGGGGGAAAGGAAACCTTCTTACATTGCTGTGGTACTGTAAACTAGTGTAAGCATTATGAAAAGCAGCATGGATATTCCTAAAAAAAGAGCAGAAATTAAATACTCCATTTGACCCAGTGATATCTCTTCTGAGTTAAAAGCACCATATAACACAGATACATGCATAGCCATGTTTATAGCAGCACAATTAATAATATCTAAATCATAAATTGCCAAATATCCCCCAGGAGATCAATAGAGAAAGAAAATATGCTGTATGTATACAGTGGAGTGTTACAGATAAATGTGACTCATTTGTAGGTGAATGGATACTACTTGAAACCACTATGCCTAGTGAAGCGGCTCAGACGCAGAACACTGAATATCGTGTGATCTTTCTAATGTGAGAAACCCAGAGTAAAAATAAGCAATAAAGTCAAACAGGTAAGAAGTTGAGAGCCAGAAGAGACGAAGGCGGGTGGCCGAGTAAGACAGAAGAATGTTAAGCTGGTGCAATACATGTGTGCACAAAAATTTCAAGTTTAATGTAACATTTGTGTATCGCAAATCCACACTAATAAAAACATGTTATTATTCCTATAACATACCCACCTATAACTCAGTACAAGAGTTAAGACTTTTGGGCAATGACAATAGCAGCTTAACAGTGTCCCTTGAAAAGTACATGACTGCCATTAGTGTCTAGTGGAAAAAGTGTTTCAGGATTGCTTTCTTCCAGAATACTCTTAAACCGCTTTTTTTTTTTTTTTTTTTTTTTTTTTTTTTTTTTGAGTAAGACTGGTTAACAGAGATTAGCAGCTTCTACTTGGTTTTTCTACTCAGCAGACATTGAGTTGGTTAACAGCAATCCCCAGGCATTTATTATAATAGTGAGGAGAGAATTATTGAAATGTAACTATTTATTAGGCATGATCTGATAAAAGTCTATTTTAGGAGCTTACTTATTTATGAGAAGGAGTAGATAGTTTTGTCTTATGTGTTAGGTTTGAGTAGGAATGATCCAGCCCTGCCTCTTCCCATTTCCTGAAAGATCTGGGCCCAAATTGTGTGATGCAAACTTCCCCAACTCTAGAACAGCACAGCCAAGAGGCAATGACGTGGGACAAGATTTCTCCCACCGTTCGTGGGTCCTTTGGTCTGAAGTCTTATTCCAAATTCCAAAGCCATTAAAATTCTTTATACCATCTCTAGAGTGGCTTTACTTACGGGCATCCTTAGTTTTCAGCACAGTTCTCCTTTGTTGACATAAGAATTTGATTAGAAAATAATTTACTGGAGTCAATGTAAATACTACTCACATTAACGAATCCCAGGAAAACACTTCAAAGACTTTTAAATAGCACTCTGCTGTCACACACATAACACAATTTCCAAGGCTTGACTGCTAATTTGAGAGTTCTTTTTTCCTCAGCAAAAAAAAAAAAAAAAAAAATTGTTTGGACCATTAACTTATGCTTGTCAGATGTTTAGTCAAGGTAGCTATTAAAATTAAATTAAATTTACATATATGTAAGAAAAATATCTGAATATTTATAATCAAGTTAGGATAGTAAAGACATTTTCTAAATATAGATCCATAAGTTCTTTGCTCCTTAAAATCTATAAAAGAATTTTTGTCTATTAGAAATATTTGACAGATTAGTGATATACGTATATGTATAATGCTGTAGTATATTGTAATTTCAAAAATATCTGATCCTCTAGTAAGTTTGAGAGTATTCCAGAAGGATAATAAGTACCTGAAAATTGAGACCTCTGTGAAAGTATAGGTCAAAAAGTTAGAAAATGAGCCCTGAATAAATTTTAAAATGATTAAAGATTGTATTTGTCCATCATTTTAAGCTATCTTAAAGTTCGTGATTTGTATTGGTGTGAGTAGTTTCAAAGGAAAAATCTTTTGCATAAAGAGCTGATAGCTATGATTTTCCTGGTCTGCTAAGCACAATGCTAATAGTTTTAAGATACGTCCAAGAGCTTTCTTGCCTTGCTTCAGCAGATAAGCTGTTGTTGCTTAAATTATGTACTTATAATATATTCTCAAAAAAATTCTGCTTCTACAGAAAGGCTTTGCAAGGCTCAGAAACAAGGACTTTGAGCTTTCCCCACACAATGATGTAATATGGTCTTTTTCTAGATACACAGTACTTACATCTGTAGGTGACAAATACAATTTTTAATCATTTTAAAATTTATTCAGAGCTCATTTTCTAACTTTTTGACCTTTACTTTCCAACTCTCCTGAGACGAGGTAGCAAAACTGAAGCTCCGTGATGGCTCCAATGATGCTGTGTTCAGAACTAGGGCCCAGTAGCAAGTACCAAGTCACCTGTTGTTACGCAGGGACCATTCACCTATGAGACTGGATTGACATGATTTTCTGTCACTGATATTGACAGAAAAATAAGCAAGCCTGATGCTTTGGGACAGATATTTTCACAGCTATGGGTAAAGATTAGACTCACCAGGTCATAGCATTCTCCACCAATGAGAATGGCTACAAGTTCTTGTATGATTCGGCCTGTTCCACCTGCACAGCAAGCGTGACTGGGCTACCTATGCTGGGTCAATGATAATGGCATGAACCTTCCTCAAGCCTCTCTGATGCTGTTCTCCAACAGTTTCTCTGCCTTCCAAAGGGCAAATCAGAGAAGTTCACCATTGAGTGTCTAAAAGATACCAAGAAACAGGTTGTTCCATCCAACAGCCCTTCTCTGAGGGCTTCAGAAACCATCCAAGAGCTGGGGTCCATGGCATGATGTGGTAGCCTCCCAGTTTGCATGATCAGAAACCATTCCAGTGATGACTATGCTCATACACAAATTGGAGATCCACACTGTAGAATATTTACCGTGAGCTCTAAGGATAAATTAATACAAGAAGGGACCAAGGGAAATAAATCATCGTATCATAGGCTGAGTGAGCTTGTGGAACATATGTTTCAACTTCTCATGATGAAACAGAGTCCTGAAGGCATTCAACCCCTTCTGCTACTGGAGAGACCCAGTCCCTAATATGATTATCCATCTGGCCTGAAGCAACGACAGCGGCAAGGTGGGGAAGGGAGCTGTCACCCTCCTCACAGTGAGGAAAGTGATCCACCTCCTGCCACTGAAGACGGAGGACAGGTACCAGCTTTCTGGGGCAAGGGCTGGGCCCCTGGAACTGGCACTGCCGCCCTCCTCCACCTTCCCAGGCCGCTGCTTCATTTCTTCGCTGTAAGAGAAATGGGGACTTGGTCTGGCTCAGAGGACTGAGCAGATTGCACAGCCCTCCCCCAGGGCTCCTATGGAGCTGTGTGCTGGGTGCCTGTTCGGTTGCATCACTCAAGTGGAAGAAAACAGAAGCTAAAAAGGAATGGGAGAAAATATTACATGAAATGTTACAATTTCACAGGGGCAGCTGAAGTGGTTTCTCTATAACCAGGGCTGTCTCTAGGGGTCAAGGTCCCCTGAACTGTCCTTGTGTAGCAATAATGCTAGCTGAAGCCATCATGCTTGTGTCTGCTCAGATCCTCCATTCCTGCACACTGACGTGGGGCAGCTACTCAATGGCCAGGTGCCATGTATGTGCCCAGAGCTGCTGCAGCCTGCCCTACCAGCTTAGGCCTCTGGGAGAAAATCCTTTTGGCTCCTCCTTTTCATTTTGAGTTCTCCAGGATGAGATGTCATATCACTTCTTAGACATAGCCAGAAGAACAGATCTATATTTGATACAAGCATGTGTTTGATATCTAGAAAAATATAAGTTGAATTTTAAAATAAAGATGATGGCTCTGTCTAGAAAAACAGGTATGTAGCTGCAATGGAACCTGGTGGTAAAAGAAAGAAAGAAAGAAAGAAAGAAAGAAAGAAAGAAAGAAAGAAAGAAAGAAGAAGGAGGAAAGAAAGAAGAAGAAAGAAAGAAAGAAAGAAAGAAAGAAAGAAAGAAAGAAAGAGAAAGAGAAAGAGAAAGTAAGTTTATAAATGCTTGATAGATTTTAATAAGAAATCAATCCTCTGGTCAGTGACTTGAAAGCACAAACTTAAACTAGATGAAATACATTGCTTTATTTAAGAGGTTTATTTATTTAAGAGGTTTAGCATGTTACAGTCCCCAAATTTATTTTATTGTTAATTTCAATGAGTTAGTTTTATCAGAATAAAATTTGGAAACAATTGTATTAAAATATAGAAAATAGTTAATATTTTTTCTATTAAAAACAAATAATAAGAAGTATGTATCTATGTTCACTGAAGTTATGAGTTGTATACATTTTTATCTACTCAAAGTCCTTCCTGTACTTGCTAAATGAAATGTCAATAATATTTAATGTAATCAGAAAAAATATAATGAATCATGTCATCCCACTAGAGTCATCCTTGGTAGGATGAGTGGAAATATCTTAAGCTCTTACATGTTGTATTGAATAATCGCATTCCCGAAATTTTCCTGCCTGGATAACATGACTATGTTAAAGTTGCCTCATAGTTAATGGAAACGTTTGTTTGTTGAGTTGGGACAGATCAGCTGGAGAGGTTGATGCTTGCGGAAGAAAAGGGAAGGGACCAGGTCCTCAGGCTGCTCCTGAGGAAGTGAAAATCCTCTACCTAGACTTTACTGGGGCATCAATGGATAAATTTGAGAAGACAGAAATTCTTCCACTAAGGATATTCTGAAGAAGTTCCTCATGTGAGCTCCAACCAATCAAGCTGTGAATGAGTATGAGCTCTTTCAGATCTGTCAAAAATGGCAAAACAGATAAAGAGATAGTTGTATAGTTAAAGACTATGGAGACTACCTACATAATATTTCTTCTATGGGTATCTAAGGGGGTACATATGCATGTAGTGTAGTCAAAACCTGTTTTGCTTTGAAAAATAGCAATTATTCACTATGGTTTATTTGGATAATGGTTAGTAGTCAAGTTTTCTGTCAAATGTGAAAGGAAATACAAAAATTGGTCATCAAATCATTTTGCTGTTCCTTGCATTGGAATCTTAAATTGGACATTAGAATTGCATGATAATAATATATTAATATTAATTTATGGATTCCTTTCTCAGGAAATGAACACTGACATATTTTGGGATGGTGGAATATCAGTTTAGAAATTTTCAAATTATTCAGGAAAAAAATCCTATGCTTTTCTAGCAGCTGTTCAGTAAATACATGATAATTACAAATATGTTCCTTTTCTTTTGCTTTAATCAATGATTTAAAGCACACACACACACATACACACACACACACACACACACACACACACACACACACACACACACCGTATTTCTCCTTTCATCTCCCCTTTAAATCTGTCTTCAGGCCCTTGAAAATATCAGTCTACAATTTTGAGACATTACCAAACTAATCTGTTAATCATCATTATAAGTTACACTTGTCAGGGAAGACATTCTTTCAGTACAGTTCTTCCGCATGATCATCCTGATGGCATCTCCATTTCTTTTGGGGGGCAGAAATAACTTTTTTGTTATTGGAAAGGAAATATTCTGAGATTGGAAGGCAACTTGGTGGAGCTGAAGGAGAATGGGCCCTAGACTAGTTTCAGCTCAACACACCCAAGCTCTGCTCTGTGTTTTGGGAACATGGTCTAAACACCCTGTCTCTGCTTCCTACCTGACACTCCTATTGTGAAGATTTAATGAGGCGTAAGACAATAGGTCACGGTATAAATCACAACCAAGGATTATTTGTTTATTCAACTCATACTTATCACATACTTAGTAAGAGTCAAGCACTGTTCTGGGCCTGGGAGACACAGCTGTGACCTATAAATATGGTCCCTGCTGCTATGTTCACAGTCTAGGGCGAGTGGGGATAAAGAACACAGTGTTGTCACAGAGTGACTGGGATCTGATGATGAGTGACTTCAGGTGAAGGCACTCAGGACAAATATGCTGCTTTGAGGTGAGCAAAGCTTCAGTACTCAGAAAGGGCTGGGCCAGGACTCCATGAGGAGCTCACCAACGTCCAGCAGATGTCCTCAGTGGGAAGACACTTGTAGGTGGAAGTGTGCAGTTGGTGTCCTGAACTCAGTGACAAACTTCAGAGCTTATGAATCACTTCAGCTCCCTGGTCTGTGGCACTTCCTTGGAGGAACCACATCCGAGCAAAGAGAAGGGTCCCAAGTTAAGAATTCCCCTCTCAGAATCAAGCAGGAGGCCTCAAATAAAGCTTGACCTTAGACCTTTTGGAGGTATTTTTTTTAAGCTGGTGTGTGTGTGTGTGTGTGTGTGTGTGTGTGTGTGTGTGTCCATTTACTAGAGATTTTTTCACATAACATTTTATAAGAATATTTCTTCTGATACCAGTTATTTTGTTTCATGTTATCCTCCCTTAAAAATTATACCTCCCTTTTATAATCTATGAGGACAAATATTAACAAATATAATTAAGGAGCTAAAACAAAGAGCAAAAGAAGTCTCGTGACCACAAACAAGCAGACTGCTTTGCAACCAAATCGCTACAACGGAGGTAAGAAGCAAGAGAAAAAGAAGCTCCTCCCACTCCTAAGCCTTCTCCGGCCACCCACCCTAATAGCCACCTTTAGCCTGCCAACCTGAATCGTGAGCTTTGCCGCCACTGACTTTAAAGGTTAATCTCAGCGAAGGTTTGTCACTTGGTTAATGCTTCAAACTTGTTTAATTGTAAGGTTTTCTTGATTTAAAAAAATAGAAAACTCGCAATTGCACTCATGTGTTTTTATATGTGTTTTGGCTCTGTATTTCTCAGGTCCACATTTACACCCCAACCCAGTATTGCTCTCGGAGAATTCTCAGATGCTTTCTATATTTGATAAGAACCATATCTGACACCAAAACATGGACATCATGCATGTATAATTTTATTGGAATGTGCCATATTCTCTCTATGGTATGTTCCATTTACATTTTCTTCTGGGGTTGGAGGTGATGCTTTCAAGCTGTGGATGACACAGGCTATCTAGCCTCAGGCCCCAAATCACCTGAGGGTCTGTGGTTTCCTTGGAAGATGGGGCATCAGTCACAGAAGCCTAGCAGACGCGTCCTCCTTAGGACAGGAGATCCAGAGCCAGGATTCTGCCCTTGTCCCAGTCTAATCTCCTCCATCCTTAAGAGCACATATGCATAAAGCAGGTGTTGAGTAAATCTTCCAGAATTGACAAAGTGTTCACAGATTGCTGTTACGGTTTGCATCTGGAATGTCCCCTAAAAGACTCATGTACTCTGAAGGTGATCGGACTGTGGGGCTTAATTGGCTCAAGTGGATTAATCTGGTCCTCGGTGCTGTTAAGAGGTGAGGACCAGGTGGAAGGGGTGGATGACCGACAGTGTGGAGGATACATTCTTGTTCTGACTTCTCTTGTCCTGGGCATAGCAGGATGAGCAACTGTTCTCCACCAGGCCTTCTGCCACCGCCAGCCAACCGGGAAGAGACAGAAATGTGAGCCCAAGGAAACCTCTTCTATCTCCTATAAGTCTTGGGTATTGAATACTGTGATGCAGGGATGAGAAAGTAACCAAGACAACTGCTCATTTCCTATTGTCACTCTCCCCTTTTTTTCTTTAAATCCCTCAGTATCAGCTGCGCAAACGATTGGCTATCCTTGCGTCATTTTCCTCCGCTGAGCAGCCTCCGTGGTTACCTGCTGGCCCGCGCAGTGTGAGTGTGGCTGCTTCTCAAAGGGAACAGCGTGTCCCTACTCCTCTGTCCCTCAACCCCTGGACTGAGCAACACTGACCGTGCAGAGGGAAACACGAATCCACAGAGGGTGGCAAAGCTAGGAGAGAAAGGATCCTGGTTCCTTGAAAGGCATCGTGGAACAAAGCCCGTTCCTCTTGGGCTGTTCCCTGGGGGAAAAGTAAACTTCTATCTCATTTGGACCATCGTCCTTTTGGTCTTTCTTTCTCCATTTTATTGATATGTATACGTGCAAAATTTAAGGTTTACAATGGAATTGATCATTCTGTGCACATACATATGCTGCCAAGGACACAAGGGCTTTCCCACACTCTTTCTGTCCCTCCCCCCATCTTCTCCTCCCTCCCTTCTCCCCCACCCTACCCTCCTATTTCATTTTGTTTTTTGCTTTAAGTTCCGTGCAACCACTCTGGAAAGCAGTACGGAGAGCTCTCAAAAGACTGGAAATAAATATCCTCTTCGATCCAGCGACACCCCTCCTGGGAATATATCTAAAAGAAGCCAAAACAATATACAACAGAGACATATGTATACCCATGTTCATAGCAGCACAACTAACAATAGCTAGAACATGGAAGTCACCAAAATACCCATCAACAGACCAATGTATACACAAACAATGTATACACAATGTATTTATACACAATGGAATACTACGCATCTGTAAAGTCCAACAGCGTGGAGGTTTTTACAGCAAATGGAAGAAACTTGAGAACATCATGCTTAGTGAAGTGAGTCAGAAGCAGAAGGTGAAACATCGGATGGTCTCTCTGATATGAGAGTCCCAGAGCACAACTTTTGATCTTTTTTAATGACAGAAGCTCCATGTATGTCTACACTAACATCCAAAGCAATTAATTTAACATATGCGCTATTATGCCTATTTATTTTTGTGCCAGATTTTGTGCAAACCAAGTGGGGAATATAAAAGATGAAAAGATACAATTCTTACCCTTCGAAGGTAAAAAGCTCGTATAAAGAAGATATATATGGAAGTTTCTACAAAGCAAAGAATGTTCCGATGGTGCTTCAGAAAAGAAAGAGTTCAGTATCCCGTCAACTTCTCACAGTGCTGACCGACAGCGTCTCTCAAGCGCCCAGTGTGTGGAGGGGACAGCCATGCTTCACAAAAACAGCAGGAGCAATGGCCTTCTGCTCCACCCTCCTTCCCCCCCCCCCGACCCCCGGCACCCAGGGCCTTCCCTGTACTCCAGCATTCCTGCAGAGCTCACCAGCTACAGGAACTTCTTATATCCATATTCTCATCAAAATACACATGCCAAGTGTCCAATTCCTCAGGTCATCACTGCCTCGATGCCTAAATATCAATATGAGCTTAGAAGTTACAAGACTCTGTTACTTCTTCTTTTATTAATAGCAATAGCTAGCATTTATTAAGCACTTTCCATTTACCTGCCAGGTACGACTCTAAGTTCTGCCTAGGTAATGCATTTTTCTATCCACTGCACTCCCTTAATAAGAAAATTGAGGCTCAGGTTCACACAGCAAATGAGTGGTCAACATCCAAACCTGACCAGCCATATTCCCGAGCACCTGGAGTCCATGCTGCTAGCCACACGTTGCACAGTTTTTA